>JAFBJQ010000455.1:53405-216435 GCA_016785345.1 Trinectes maculatus | reverse complement strand
CCATTTCCCTTTTTCGAAAACAATGAGCCAAGGTAGAAAAGATTACTGCATATGATTTGCACATCTATGGCTCCATAAAACAACAGATCATTCTGTATGATAATAACATCCATGTGGTAGAGCTTGTTAAACATTGTAAACACAAGTAGAAAAAGAGACAGTTAAAGTAAATGAGCCAACGCAGGGTACTAAAACTTCCTGTAGAAAATAAAAATATATATATAACCGACTGCAGTCTGTATGTAGATCAGCTTCCTATACTTGGCAAGAGAACGGGTAGGAGATAATCTAGGAATTCTCAATGTAAACGAAAAGGATGAGACAGAAAGAAAAAAAGAAGGAATTCAAAAATATTAGCGAATATCGGCTCTCAAATCAATGTGCAGTAATAAAATGTCCAGCCGGTGATTTTTGTTCAAACCTCTGCACAGTCAAAACACCAGCAATCCGCCAGGACCGTGGTCTGAGACTACTAGAATGATGCCGTCTAAGAATTAACTCCAGGCCCGACCGGGGCTGGCCATGACAGTTATTATAGTTGGTAACATTAACTCACGGTTATCCAGTTAGCATAACAGTGGCTCATCGTGGTGGGCTTACTGTAGTCGTCGCTCACGGTCGTCAGGTCTCTTCCGTGCGGGTGGATGCTATGAAGCCTTTAGCCTCGGAGACCGAAGAAAACCTCTTCCTCTCCCCATCTTTCCTCACGATGACCAGCCTGGCAGGGAACAGCAATGCAGGTTTGAAGCCCAGGTTGTAGAGCTCCGACATCACCTCCCGGTACTTCTGGCGTTGTTCCACCACCTCCGGCGCGTAGTCCTCGTAAATGGAGATGGGGGAGCCCCTATACTGTAGCTTGCCTCTCCTGGTTCGGGCTTCACGTATGATCCTCTCCTTCACCTGGTACCTGTGCAGCCTGATAATGACGGGCCGTGCTCGCTGTCCCGGCTTCGGTTTCTCGGATAGGGTACGATGAGCTCGGTCACATTCGGGTGGTGACTCCAGGACGCCTTCGCCAAAAACTTCCATGAGCAGCTCTGCAAAGAAGGTAGTGGGACGCGGCCCCTCCACTGACTCAGGTATGCCGACCACTCTGATGTTATTCCGCCGGCTCCGAGACTCCAGGTCGCTAACTTTAGCTAACAGCTTAGCATTGCTCTCCGTTAGCTTAGCACAGGATGCCTCCAATGTCAACAGGCGTTCGTCTTGTAGAGTAGCATTTACCTCGAGAGAGACAATCTTCTGAGCGTGGTCAGACACTGTGGTGTGGACGTGATCCAGCTTTGTTTCGAGTATTGAGATGGAGGCTTTGAAATCAGCTGAGAGTGCTTGGCGGTGTTCTTCCAGAAGGTTAGCAATGGCCGCCATGCTCAACTCGTCACTTGCCTCGTGTGTGGGATTGACCTTAGCACCCTGGTCTTTTACATTCTGTCTGGTCGCATACGTCGACATATTTAGGTAGTATGTCCGTCAAAAGAGATGAATAGTACCCTTTGTTGTGACTCTCGGGGTCTTAAAACGTTAAATTGACAGTAGTTGCGGGAGCGAGACTCGACGCACGTCTACTCCATCGCAGCCCAACCCGGAAGCCGTCGAAGGACTGTTTTATACATATACACCAGACTTTCCATTCAGAGATTGGAATTTCTTTGGACGTGCGACTCAGCTCAAAGCTCATTTGTTTTGCGACTGGCGAACGATGCTAAGTCACAAATATATTCGAATAATCGGCAAACTATTATTACATTACATCATCACTGAGCTTAGTATTTCAGCCTCTTGTGTCTGAGCACAGGAAGGATTAAAAAATATTCCAGGCACACACTGGAATGACTATGAAGGAACGATTCCTTCCTACAAAATTGTATGTACTGTACCACATACTGGAGGAGGAAATAGTTTGGTCACATTAGAAATAATTTATGTGCCGTGATTAGTCTCCTGTGGCTAAATTAAATCATGGAATCATTGATGTTTCTGCCCTGACTGAATTTTGGACCATCGGACCCAATGGAGGTTTATTATTCCCACTAACTTTACCTTATTGTAAATGTGGGGTAAGTAATTGTTCTGTTAATATCTCCTCCCAGTCCATTAATTGTGTTCTGTGTGTCAATCGTTTGCTGGTCCTGCCTTATCGCCAGGCCGACTCATCTTGTCACTGTAGCGTCCAGTCTTCCTGAGAAAGTCGTCTTATATCAGAGGGCATGTTATTAACTCCGATAACCTCTTATCTTAAAACAGTGGCTGAAGGTCTTGGCCAGAGGCCATTACCACCACCTGCAGCACAGTAGTTGAGGAAACATACACTTGGATAGCTTTGGATACACACAGTGAAAATAGTAATAATACTTATTAATGGAGTTTGCTTTTTTTGACAGCAAGAAAAACGTGAATATTGCCTGTCACTGTAGCGTCCAGTCTTCCTGAGAAAGTCGTCTTATATCAGAGGGCATGTTATTAACTCCGATAACCTCTTATCTTAAAACAGTGGCTGAAGGTCTTGGCCAGAGGCCATTACCACCACCTGCAGCACAGTAGTTGAGGAAACATACACTTGGATAGCTTTGGATACACACAGTGAAAATAGTAATAATACTTATTAATGGAGTTTGCTTTTTTTGACAGCAAGAAAAACGTGAATATTGCCAGACTTGCCGTTTGTGTGTGTGTGTGTGTGTGTGTGTGTGTGCGTGTGTGTGTGTGTGTGTGTGTGTGTGCGTCTGTGTGATGTTGTCAAACTCCCTAAGGGGCATTTTGGCAGAGCAGCTGAAACTAATCTGTGGGAACCTGTGAGAAGTGCATTGATGTCTGGAGTCTCTATAACTCCAAGGTAAACTTGACGCCTCACCATGCTGCACCCACATGCACACAACACACAAACACACACACACACACTCATCCTCTTTTCCTCCGGCCGTGTCTGCAAGCTGTGACCAGCATACGTGCTGCCTCACACATAGTCTGGTCACAAGACACAGCCCTGCTCTCGCACTAGTTGCTGACATAAAACCTGAATGAACTGATCCTCCACTCCTCTTTATGGTGATGCGTACGAATACAGATGCCATCTTTTTTCCTCCTTTACTTCCAAATTCTGTTGTTTCTGTATATTGACAATTAAAGCCACTATATTCTGCCAGGGTGCGATCACCACTGTAACAGCGTCACCATTTTAGGTGACTTCTGACTACTGCACGATGTGCACAGGATCACTGTAATCTACCAGCTGATCACTGACTGCTATATATAGAATACCAGCAGCTGTGTAACACATATGTTGGATGAACTGGGGCCATTAAGAAATCACTCCCTCCCTGTATGATTATACCACCGGCTGCAGCCAGAACTGCTGGAAACAGGCAGGTTGGTTCCATGAATTTGTGGTGATGAGATCAGAGTCTGAGTCTGCCAGACATGTGACTCAGCGGGAATCTGGACTCATCATGCCAAAGCGCGGTGGCTGCTGGTTGTAGCTGTGCACGTAAGTGTCAAGTATGAGAATGATATTGATCCTCTAATCACAGTAAAATAAGATTTGCCAGCATTGTGCAACTTTAGATCCAACTGGGTTGTTTGATTGTGACAGTTAGCTGAAATGCACCTTGACCTGTGGCCATTACAGATGGAGGGTTTTGTAAGTCCGGAGCTGCCTGGTGATGCACAGTAAACATAGATGCAGTGCTATCGATCAGTTCAGTCAAACAGACACAGTTTGCACTGTGAGACAGAAGTTTGTATAATCTGTTTCATATTTGTATGGTAAACCTGGCGTCCTGTCATTTTCATTTGGGATGCGACACAACTCCCAGGCTCAGGCCTACACTCAGAGTATTGTGTAATTCAGTTCTGTACCACGCATTTCCACCAATAACACATTCCTACCGATGTCCAAAGAGTAATGGAACAACAACACAACTCTGGCGTTGTCATGACGTAAGAGGACACACACCTCCACCTCTGATGAGCACCCGCTCCCGGCCCCCAGCAGCCAAATAGACTGATTCCAAGGAATGAAGGGGAGTAACGTGTGCGTTCATGCACACACCCAAACACACACTCAACACACACAAAACACGCACTAGATGGCTGTACTTGAATAACATCATTAACAACGTACCTGAAATATGTAAACATTTTAGAAAAAGGTTCCCTGAACTATTTAGGAATCACAAGTTCTCAAAAAGTACATATAATCAACACGTCCATGCAATTTAACATCTTTGATGAGTTCATTTTGATATGTATTATATTCATATACTGTATGTTATAGATTATATTGAGTTGTCATCTAAACACAAATAAATCCCAGGCTGAGATTTAGAACTATAATCAGTGACGTCAGACGGAAAGAATTTCTTGAACTGATACAAGACTGCACCGACTTCCAGCGTGTGCTTGCGTTTGGAAGGTATTTCCCTTTAATTAACCTTCAAACTGACTGAACTCATCCACAGGATCTCTCCAAACGCTGACAATAATTTATCTCTCACGCAATAAGATACAAATCAGCCAAAGAACATTCCTGGATTTTCTCTGCCTGTGTTGATTTGGACAATAATACAATGAACACACAATGGCTCTAACGAGGGGCTTGAAACTCTGGCGCCTCCTAGTGAAGTGACATTACACTAACCCTCGGAAAACATAACGCAGTGGCCTGCTGTCCTCACTTCCGGGATGTCCTCCAGCTCCACCCAATCACAGGCCCAGGTGGTCATCATATGACAGGGCAGTCCATTAAACTAATCTATTTCTATTACTATCAAACCTTGGACAAACTAATGTGTAATGATACAGTCAAACAGGTTTTAATTTAGCCAAACACAAAGAAAAGTGAAGCGTGAATAAACACTAGTTTGAGAGGCTTTGCTGAACAGAATACAATTATAAAAACATTCTGTACTAATCCTAAAAGTACGTTATAGTTGACATATTTAAGGAGTCATATGATACAAAGGAAATGGATAAAAACAATAAAAACACAAAATGGATAATACAATTTTCCAGCGCTGCATACCAACAAACAGTGGAGAAGACAGGGTTAGAGAAAGCAAATTGGGTTCAGTTCAGTTTCTTGTTTATTCAAAAATTAAGGTGCATCACTGAGCTTTTCTTAAGGAAAGACAGGAGAATGGATTTTGTAGAAATAATCAGGACTTTTGATGAATAAAATGCATTTGATTATATTTTTTAAAAAATATTGTCATTTTATTAGATTATTGATGCTTTTTTTATGCGTGTCGCAGCTGTGGCTGCACTGGAAGGAGACTTGTTGAATTGTGCTATGTGGGTATTTATTCTGGCTAAAGAGTTATTCTGTGATGCGATGACTCTTTATACTGCATTTCTGCATCATATTGATGGTTTCTATAGTGACACTGATGTTATTAAGAGGTGGATTAAATCAGACAGGACACCACTGCATTACAGTACATCATATTACATAAGATATCACATTAGATTACAATACAGTACATCACATCAGTTTAGTATAGAACTAGTTTCTTTGAATCTTTTCAGCTTGTTCAGCAGAGATTTGATGCGTTCTCAGCGAAGCTCTCCGCAGACTCGCCACTCACGCCATCTTCTCTTCAGGAAATGAAGAGAATGTTTTGGACGTAACGCACCGAGTTGTTTGCCAGCCGCCATTTAACAACAGGAGAAGAAGAAGGTTTTTGTTCAAATTCCTGCGTTCTTTAAAAAATATATATAAATAAATACCCCCCTGCAGTCTACGTCACTGCAACTTTTCTCTCATATTCAGTGCCATTTGATCCTTAGAGACATCAGCTCTCCAGTCTGTGTCTCCAGTTTAACTTCCCTCCCCAAATTGCTCCAATTCTTTCTGACTTGTCTTTTAGAATTGTTTGCACGGGGTATAGAAATGTACTGCTTCATGTACTTCCTCCTTTGGGACATATTTTAAGATCTAGTACTTCTATCTCTGGTCCTTCACGAATTGTTTGTATTTGAACCCCGCTTCCACTGGTTTCATCCTTTTCGGACACTTGAATAAAAATTAATATCCAGTAGGACCCAGAAAATCCAGTTTGGTCTCCTGTGAGTACATGATGATATAACCTTTGTATTCTTGTCCATTTGCAATTAGACCTCTTCCACTGAAGAATGTGCATTATATTATAACTATGGAGCTTCTCTGAAGCACTTTCTTCACCGTCTACTCTTTCCTAAAACCTCCAATCCACTTGTTAAAGCGATTGGACTTATGGTGATGATATTTCATGTCCTGGTTTGGCTTTGAGAATGATCTTAAACTCTTCTTTGGTTTTACATACCACTCTTTCTTCTTCGTCATCATTCTTACCAAGTGGCTTAACCAACAGCATAAAAAACTTCTTCCTCCGTAAAAACATCACTCCTGATCTTCGTTTGAATTTGTTCTTTCTGTCTTGTACATTCTTTTGGTTCTTCCATGCATAAACATGGTGTTTTCGCTTCCTTGACCTCTTTCTAGACAATTCTGGCAACGTAGCTTCCTCCTCTACCAGCTGGTCCTCACCTTTTTCCTTCGCAGCAACGGCACATCCTCCTCTTTACCAGTGTCATTTATAGATGGATATGGGACGAGGTTGCAGACCCTAGGAAACTCATAAGACCGTCGCAATTGTCTGCTGCTTTTCGGATCTTTGGCCCTACCCTGTTTTTGCTTAGGCAGAGGGGCATTCAAAACATCTTCAATTTCGTCTGCGCTAATCTCTGTGCTCTCAACGGTATTGTCACTAAATTCATAACTGTAAGACCAACTCTCATCGCTGCTGTCATATAGCTCATCCCACCACCTGAAATCTTCTTCCTGTTTCTGTTCCTCCTCATTTGTCCCACGTCTGGGTCCTGCAGCCCGGCAGGCATTGTCTTCTTCTACATCATGCGCAACCTCAATCACACGACTAGGACCAGCAGTTTCTGCATTGTCATTGTTTTGGCAGCTATTGTCAGGAACAGACTCAACATTCTTGTCTTGGTTGTTGAGAGTTTGGTTATTTTCAGGGGTCAGTAATCCCCTGAAGAATAACGCGGCACGTCTGTTGTGCCACATGTTGCGATCACCACTTGGTTCACAACTTGCTTACCTCTGTTGCCTATGGAAAAATTTAACCCAAGATGCAAAACAGCCAACAGTCAATGAGTTGTCCTTATGTTTGTAGAGACTGTAACTCAGAGAGATCTGTGCAAAAACTAGGTACTTACTTGGTATTTGGATGTTTGGTCCTTCTCCTAATTTCCATTTTCAGAAAAAGTCAGAAAGAAAATAAAGGTGTAAGCGTTTTTATGTACAAGGAAAGCTCATCTATAAGTCGGGTATTTTTATATTACATTAAGCTACCAGCAGATTAATGCAGCTCTAAAAAATAGACAGGTTTAAACAGCTAATAAAATGATCCTAATGACAGACACATTTCTAAGTGGTCAAACTGTTACCAACTCGTGTAGAACAAAACAAGACAGTCATTTTAAAGTCTAAGTTACAAACTAGAATATTGTGGAATAATCGTGGGTAGGAGCTCATAGACTTACCATCCAGTCCTGTTACAACATGTGGGCTGTCTGTTGGAGAAGAGAATAGATCTTTTTTGTCTTCTCCTGTCAACTTTAGGTCCATTACTGCAAAATGACAAAATGTTTTCACAGGCAGTTTGAAATAATACTTTCTTTTGATCTGTTATGATGTCACAGAAACTGTCCTTTGATCCGTGTTTCAGTGCCATAGCTCTGACAAGTGCGTGCGTGGCTGTTTGTGTGTCATTGGAGAAAGTTTGCAATTTCCACCATCAAAAAAACAAAAAAACAAAAAGAAAATCAACACAGATAAGTTGAAGACGGTGGACCTGTCCAGATACATTATGGCCAACCGAGACAATCTTCTACTCGTAGTTTGGAAGCATCTCGAACGATTCTCTGTGGTACAGTGGTGCATGTTAGCTGGAAAGATTTACGACTCAGCCATAAGGGCGACACTGGCTGACATGATGACAGATCTAGTGCAGACTCTTGCTACAGATATTGTGAGAAGCACTGGACCAGAGATTAAGGAAGCCGCCTTGGAGAACATCAACATATTTCAGGGAGCGTCCCTCTGTGGTATATTTTCGATTGCTCTTCATCTACCAGAGGACAGATGTGAGAGTGGTGAAGTGCTGACAGCCCTTGTTGAGAGGGAAGTTCTTCTGAGGGTACAATCCACAGTATCCTGCATCAATGCTTCTGCTTTGCCATTTCAACCCGTTGTTTTTGTCAGGGGTTCCACCTCCACCACAGAGACTCTTGATGAAATGGTTTGTTGTGTTGCACACTGTTTGAGTCAGATGACTTTGTGGAGATTGTGTTGCTTGCCAGAGCAAATATTCAAGCTCCAAGAAGAGTCGACCACTGAAGCTGTGACTGAAATCCTCCTGAAATGGTCCAGTAAGACACCGGGCACGCTACACGGGAGCGGAGAAGCTTCCCTGAATGCAATTCTTTGGGCTCATGAGGCAGCAGAGGAAATTGTCAAGGAAATGTGGTGTAATCTGCATTCTAACAGCTTCCGGACAAAACCTTGTTTCTATATGGGATCCATTTTCAACATGGTAAGAGATTTTTTTGTCCCCCAGGCCAAATCTCTAAGTGACATTATCACTGTTAACCATGTACAGAAATGCAGATTTTCCAGATTTGCCCAAAAACAATTTGACGAAATTATGGCAAACCTTAAGAGGGTGTTAAGGGAAAAAGACTCAGAGTTTGTGGTGTGTCTGACACACGAGTCTAATAACTCTGATGAATATGCTGAAGACATGTTAGCGGGAGGTGATATCGGCAGTCAAACACGTTCGCCTAAAAATTTCATTCAAACCAGTTGGATGACAATGATCAGTGCAATAAAAAAGCAGGCTGAGGACAAGTTTGATGCCATCATAACAATTGTTGACAGCTTGTATGATAAATTAAACCAGCCACAGAAACGTGAAGCGTGTGCTGCCAGAACACCGGGAAACGGACAGACCAGTGATGAGCTCAGGGATTTCTCAAAGGAACTGGTCGATAAAATATACAATTATCTGATAAATGATGAGACAAATCCAGTGGGCAGCAATCACTCTGGCTCTTTCATCTCTAGACTGATTCGGATGGTGGACACCAGCAAGCCCCACTTTACTCCTGAAGTTGTGTACACCATGATAGAGGATGCAGTGGAAAAGTTTTTGCAAAAGGTGGTACTCTGGATGCAGAACAGCTCATCAGCAGAAACAGATCTCGAGGGAATGGTTGGTGCCCTAACCGACATAGAGGATCTAATCACATGTATGATGAATGCACCAAGTGTCATTTACACCTCTGATGGAAACAGCTTGTCATCAAGTTTTGCTGACATGCAAATTATTCCGTTTATGGCTTGTGGTGCTACACCTATTGAAAAGGATAAGCCAAAAATGGTGGTCAGTGCACTGATCAACAGCCTCTTTGACTTGATTGTCACTGAACCTCTGCGTCAAACTAGTATAACCCCACCGCCGGTGAACACCACCATCATCTATAGGCATTTTTCTGAGATGGTGCGGAATAATATTAGGATCTATGTCCCTACGATTGGAAAAATACAGAACAATGTAACAAATATCACCAAGGCCGTGAACAAGGACCTCCAGCAAGTTTTTGGATCACAAGATGCACTACTGATGGCAGCATTTTCAAAAAACATAATTTTTAATGATGCTGTTATAAGATCTCTTCAAATCCAGCTCAATCACCTCCAAAAATCAAAGAAGTCTGCACTTGCCAGGTTTCTTCAAACTTTAGTTACCTCTGGCAGTACCCTTGTCGGCAGCTAAAATTCCAGGCCCAAATAAAGCACCAGAGGAAGGCATAATGGGTTTGAATTTGCATTTTATGAAAAACAGGGAATAAACGACAAGGCAGATGAAGGGTCATCTGGATCATGTGTGAGAGAATGTCAGAAAACAGAGGGTGGTGGGCGTGCAACTTAACAGTTGTGTGATGTATCCCTGTGGGAACCTGAGTCAGAATAGGTCTCTAGCACACCCTTGCTGATAGTAAGAGGGAAATAATGGGGTGATGTGATGTGCTGTAATGTAATGCAGTGTGGTGTGTTTTAATGTAGTGTGCATGGTGGCAATGCACCTAAAAGTTGTTTGCCAGCTACCATTGAATAAAAGTGGAAGCCGCCAACTGAGAATGACTTAGTTGGTCGATCATCTTCTCTCCTGTCTCTAATTATGCCTTCAATGTGTCCTCTTCTTTCGCTGAGAACAAGTATTATCACTTTAAGTGTCAATGTTTTAAGTTTCTTCTCTTCCTTTTTTGTCTACGCTATGGATTTTGACACAATTCTGTGCTAATGAGGCATTTCCCTTCTGTTATCGCTCTGAACCTTCTCCAATCCGGCCCCTCATGCTGACCTCAACATATATACTGATCAACTTTTTTTTTTTTGCACATTTAACACCTTTGAATATTTTTCAAACAAAAAATCTTTCCCTTTCTCTTTAAACCTGTTCCTGTGATTGCTACTGTAACACTGTGACACCACAATGCCTCAGACATATTAGTCACAGCAGTTTTGCATTTAGCAGTACACAGGGCACTCCCTCCTCCCCTCTGGCTCAAACATGGTATGTTCCTCAGACCTCAGCTGTCATTATCAGGTCGTACCAAGGAGAAACGCCCAGAGGGGTCTGGTATGAACCACCTCTCCCACAGATCTGAGTGAACAGCAGGATAGTTCCATGGTTTGAAAGGGCCATTCCAGTGCAGGAGACGGGCCTCCTGGAGGATGCTCTCTGAATAATGGGCATCTGGACTCCAGCCTGGATGAACAGGAGTGACTGGTGAAATGGATAGCTTTCTCTATGGTTGTATATTCATTAGTTTCCAATCACAACTGGTGAATTGCAATAAAGTTCA
Organism: Trinectes maculatus; assembly: GCA_016785345.1. Classification (NCBI taxonomy): domain Eukaryota; kingdom Metazoa; phylum Chordata; class Actinopteri; order Pleuronectiformes; family Achiridae; genus Trinectes; species Trinectes maculatus. The sequence goes on along the minus strand of JAFBJQ010000455.1, from coordinate 205,509 downwards.
AGTACAGTGAACAGCTGTTTTAGTTGGAGAAGCTAAAAAAATATGAAAAAGTTTGTAATTCTTTTCAGCTGGTCTATGCTGCCATCTGCTGGACAACAATAAAACGTAATACAACTTGCTTTTCTCCATGTGACAAAATTTGATTTAATTGCTGCAGTGAAAATTCATTTCATGATGCACTTTAAGTGATTCAGTTATCAAGGGCAAAAAGCTACACAGATGTTACCTAAGATATATATTTTTTCATATGTTTCCATTAAAACTTTTTTAATCTTCCACAGCCTTGTTCCTACATACACAGAACACCTATCTTGTTGGTGACTGTTAGGTTTTCAGTTTTGTTTTCTGACACCATGGGAACTAATGTTGAAATTCTACTATGTATGAAAAGAATTGGTGATCTTACCGAGGTGTCGGACATGCCACAGTGGGTCCAGTGTTGTGAATTTGTCATGAAAAACTATTAGCATAGGTGGTGTCGCCACACCTCCTGCCATGGCACTACTGTATATGTTTTGCCTGGAGGAGAGAGGGGGGGTGAAAGTTGATATTTAAACAACAGCCTTGGTCCTGAATAAAGGCCAGATTGTAATTCACAGCTTAGATGTCGTGAAATTTAGGATGAAAGTAAAAATTAGTTCTCTAATATGCAAAGAAACTAACAAATTGTTATCATTAGAGATGATTACACAAAGGGTATATTGATTTCTTGATATCACCATTGTGCTGAGTGGTTCCAGTTCTTATAGGAGGTTTATTGTTATCCAGTTACTAAAAGCTACTTCAGCTCACTCCAGATCTTGCCTGAAATTCTCTTCCATCCACCTCTCTAGCTGTTTTGTGACCTTTTGTTTCTTCCACTCGCTCATATCCGCCACAAACACGCCAGGGTTGAAGGAGCAGTCTCTGGGGTTAATGCCCAGGTCTTTAACTTCCTGTTTCCTGTAGTCCAGGAAGCCCATGTAGGTTGTCTAGGGGACAAGCTCAGAAAAGAGGACGTGTTTCAGTTGCAGTGCAGAATCATAGTCTTCAGGGTTCAAATAAATGCACCTCTACATGGATTCAGTATTTACTCCACTAATAGATTATGGCAAGTCTCTGCCATTAATTATAAGCCATAAGACAAGAGAAATAAAAATTCACCTGCATGCCAATGCTGCGCACCATCTCATGTGTGGAGGGCAGGTCACAGTCGGTGGCGAAAGCAGCAGCATGTCCAGGCTTCAGTTCAGTATTAAACAGATCCTGGATGTCTCCTTGAACACATGAAGAAATATTAGATGACAAACAAAAACACATACAAATACTCTTGATCTGTAACAAACTTATTGGGTGTAGTAATAGATATATTTATGTTAAAAGTCTGAATTTTGCCCACTCAGCACACTGATTTTTATAATCACTGTCTGACAATTATGGAAAAACTCTTATTAGCTTTGAAATCTTTAAAATATCATCAGATCTCCATTAAAAAGTCCAGATATGTGCTCGAACTCAAATTTAAAACTGAAATTATCATCAAACTTAACCTAGATATTGTTAATAGTGATATAATTACAGGTAATATCTATGTCTATAAGAAGTGTATTTCAATAAACATTGACAATGGAAACATTGTGGTTCCACAACTCTGTGGTTAATATAACATTACAGCATCTGCATATTCACTGGAATCTGTTTTTCCTGCAACACACATATATTACTAAAAAAAATATAATTTGTCTTAAACTTAACTCATTATTAATTGGATTGGATTCCCTTCAGCCAAGAATCACACTTACAGTACGTACCCTGCACGATGACATCATCGTCTAAGTATATCACCCTCTTGTGGTTGATGTCAAGCAGCGGTAAGTAAAATCGCACAAAGTTGAGCTGCAAAATAAAATGTATTACTTATTGAATATTAAGTTCAGTTATTTCACCTATTTCACACTGTAACTCTATTCTTCACGCACTGTATGAAGTTTGAAATGCTGCATGAACTAAAGCAAACCCAGAACTCACTGGATGCAGCAGATCAGGTCGGGAGGAATCTGGCTTCACTTTTCCTCGTAGAACCATGGGGTTAAACTCCAGTATTTTATACCTGATGCCTTTCAGTTTGGTCTTCTCAATGTACTGCCTGGGGAGAGACAAACACAACTCAAGCAATAACCTGGATGCTCGGCCCCTTGCACAATTGGATTACAGCTGACCAGTGCATTGACACTGTACAAGCACATTATTAAGCTCATGATTCATTGTAATTTTAACAACAAATGTGGTTATAGAAACGAGTGACGGACCTTGTCAGTTTCACAGCATCGCGGATAGTAACTACATAGAAGAAAACACTGGCGTCAGTATTGCTGTAGATGCTGTTGATTGCCGCCATGGTTCCCCCCACACGCTCCTCTGATGCACAGATGACGACCGGGATGACATCACCCGCCTGTGGCTGCACTCTCACTGCAGGACCTTGGGCAGGCTTCTTCCAGTGATCTGATAGGAATCCATCAATCAATCAATCAATCAAATTGTATTTGTATAGCACATATTCGGAAATTACAATTTGCCTCATAGGGGAGGGGAGGTTGTTTTGTATCACTTATGATGCATTGTAATATCAGGGGCGAGGAGTGTGATGTTTTAAGTGACCAAACATGCCTGCAAACTATTGTATGACACTTTCTCTCGTTGTGTTTTCCATTAACTATTCATTGTCTTTTTTTTTTTCAAAGATTCCACTCGTCACTTTGAAGCTATGATTGAAACGTGTGTGAATGTACCTGGGTGTGTGGGCTGAGAGGAGGCTCTGAACAGTGCACTGTGCAGGAGCAGACACAGCATCAGCACCAGCAGCACCAGGAGGACATGGTTGACTGAAACACAGGAAATCCTCACATTATGCAGTGAAAGACCTCACACATGGCTTTGTTTGATTAGCATCAGTGGGTTCATATATTGTCTTAACAATGGACAGAACAAAGCTAATGTCTTTGTACATATGTTGGCCAATTATTCTTTGTACAAAGCTGGCATAATGTATTTCTACAGAGCTTGGCTCTACAAAGCTATGTCTTTATAAAAAATAGTCTTTACTAAAATTAGTCTTTGTACAAATTTAAGCAAGTAAGTGTTTGCATAAAGCTCGGTTAGAAAGAAAAAAAGAAACACACCCAAAAGTTATGCAATAAGAGGTGCTTCTCACACGGGTTAAAGAAAGAAAAGAAGTGGGTTTTTAAAAACAGGAAGTGAACAGGAAATAAAATACATCATGAAACACTGTTTTAAAGACTATGTACTGGTTACATTTTAAATATTGCAATTAAAATAATAACCCAATCCATGCCATTTGTCTGAGAGCGCATCTTCAGAGACAGGGCTGATCCATAGGCTTTTCCAGACAATCATTTATATGAGAGATACAGATTCTCTAGAGATCTGCCAGCTGATCGGACCTCACCTTACACACAGCACAAAAGTCCCACACACTGTGCGCCTGGCACTTTTATGAACACAGTTGTGGATGCTGAAAATAAGATATAATAACTCTTTTCATCATTATATGTTTAAATTCCTCAGAGGTCTCCATTATAAATGCCTGCTCTGAGGCAGTGAACATTGCCACTCGCTCTGTCCTAGTGCATTTTGCCATTGTGAATCCGATTGATCTGTGTTCGACCTCATGGGCTGCTTAGGAATGGTGTGCACACGCAATCAGCCTGACTAGCTGAACCTGGCTTGAATTAGTGTGACGGCGTAAACGTGGCTCAGCCTTTATGGAACCGAGTTAGCCTCAACTAATTTGTTAGGCTTGTTCTAGTCAGGTTTTTCACATTAAGCGCCGCTTTTCTCAGCCTAAAAAACTGATGAAAACATTGACTGTTAAGATTACTTTACTGCTAAACGTCAGCATAAAAAGCGATATATACAGGGGGTCCTTGAGTTACGACGGTCGCGAGTTACGCTGTTTTCGTGGTTACGACACATCTCCCGTGAACTTCCTTGTTTCAGCTTAAGCAGTTTGCCCCGTAAATACATACAGACTTCGCACGGGAACTAGTTGGTGAGCGCTCTCTCTGTCTCTCAGCGCAACTGCCGGCTCTCCAGCACCTCCACAGCACAGCTAGGCTACTCTGCGTTGTGTTAACTTATGTGAAATGGACGGCTGGAGGGAGGTGCAGCGGCAGCCGGTAAGGAGATGCACACGGACACAGATGCGTTCGGGATCGTGGCGATACCGTAAGTTCATTCACAACATAGGGTCTACACGGTTGATAACAGAAATCTAAAGGAAATGCTCATTACACTTGCGATATCAACCCCTACTGTGACAAAAGGCAATTCACCACAGTAAACTCTTATTGTAGGGTGGTGTTATAGCGACATCTAGTGGCACAACTTTGTAACTACCTTATCTATGAATGTATGTTCCGACTTACGTCGAAATTCGGTTACGACACATTCTCAGGAACGGATCTCCATCGTAACTCGAGGACCCCCTGTAGTGGGACAAGGTCACATGGTTTTACATATGTGACTTATTCCACCACCTGTCAGAAAGACTAAACTGAGATACCCAACAGAAACTATCTAAAAGCCTTTTTTGGTGCCGTAACTAAATCAGTACAATGTTCTAGCTACGTATAACTCTTAGTCAACAACCACTTTTTTAGATATTTTATAGTCATTATAGTTGAGGTGGGATCAGTTTTTAAAGTTGTATTTTTATAAACTAAACTTTCTTCCTCAGTGTTTTTTTTCATATTTATGTTTCACTAACCAACATGTGACTTTCTCAAGGATCAAGTATCTTAGTGAAACCAAAATATTAAAATCACCCATTTCTAAAAACTAAAAACAAGAGCGTCTCTGTCACCGCACATTTAAAACATGCATCTTTCTTTGTATTTTTAACACAGCAAACTCCTGTTTAGTTTAGTCTATTGTTGCATCAGTCTACACTGCTGTTTACACTGGGATGATGCAATTTAACTCATTGCAGCCTGTCATCTGGTGACCTCATCCTGCCCACCCACACACCCACACACCCGCACATACGAGCTGGGTATTTTCCCTCTGCACCAACTGAACCTCACTTTCAGTTCACACTATATGAAGACTGTTAAACCACAAGCGCACAAGTGAGTCTGTTCATGTTACTGCACGTGTCCAGAAACATGAACATTTGTCTCATGTGAGCTGATCACTCATACAGTATTACATTACACATTGTTATTTACTAACTTCTTCTCAGGAGAGCCATGTTTCATGTTTGGTCCCAGCAGCATCTGCAACACACACACACACACAGAGAGAAAGAGAATGAGGGACAGACAGGGCCAAGAAGACAGAGCTTTTACTTTCAGGGCAGCAAGAGATGAAATATTCCTCTGGCGTCAACACTAACGTGTGATGTGATGAAGGATTTGGCCTAAGTGGATCATTAACCTGCCAACCGAGCTGAAAGCGAACTCTAAAGTGACTGGTCTCATATGCATTCATCAGAGTAATGACCTCCTCCTCCACACAGCAGGAAAAGTAGCTGCAAGACAAGACTGAGCTCATGTTGGCTAAATAGACAGTGGGGTAATAATGTGGTTGTACTGAAGTGGTTGCCATGGAAACCAAATCCAGTTACAGGGTTTTAAGCTTTTGTCTGACACAATTTCAGGGAAACCACAGAATGAAAGAAATTTGGTACCAGACTGAAAAGTACAAACAGTTACAATATTTTGGACAGACGTGTGTCTGTATGATTTTATGCATCACACTGCTGCCATGTGATTGGCTGATTGGGTAATTGCAAGAATAAGCATGAGAACAGGTGCTTCATATAAAGAGTAAAGTGAGACTAGAGTATATTGAGCCATTGATTTACTTATACTCTCCAAGTATAGAAACTACTCTGAAGTTTCAGTGAAGATGTAAATCACAAAATGATTTCTCTATGTAAAGTCATGGTAGAACTATTACATGCATTTTGTTGTTTTCCATCTGCATACGTCACATGACTGGTCGAATCGTGATACAGTGACTGTGTATGCTGTAAAGGTTTTTGCTGGTTTAATTAGCTGATGGTGGATAATACATGTGATGAACAGCCAAATGTGACCTAACCTGGAGTAAACTCACGCTGTGTGCGTGTCAGGAGACACTGGTCAACACATGTGGCTGAACTTATTCAAAAGTCCTCATGCCAGGGCTTTATCAGGGAATCTATTTGCCCCTCAGCTTCTTAAACTTTCACAAAGCTGCTTCAAGAGAAGTGCTGACACGACCGCTTCTGACTCTAAACAACGTCCACTGATTTCTACCGCCTTGTAATATCAGTTTCATTAAACTCATCATTTTTCCATCCGTTTGTGTGAAACTGCACATTTTAAGTCCGTCACCATATTCGGTCTGTTTTCCCGTATCAGCACTTAAAAAAAGCTGCAGACTCAAACTGGGCCTTAACAGCTACGTTTGTTTGTGGCTGTTTAGAGCAGCCTGCGACATCTGGATATGATTAGGCTCAGATTCACTCCTTCCAGCGGGCTGAACATACTGCAGCACATCCTGTCTTACATACTGCTTTACATACTGTCTCACTGCCCACATGTGAAGGCCTGATAACACAAATTCCATACTATCTATCTTGCATCTAATGACTCACTAACTGTATTCACAGTCACACTGAGAGTGCTTTGCAGATTTATGCTGCCAGATATGATTTTTTGACACTTTTTATGCAAGGTATGTATTGAACATATCACTGTTCAATACATCCTTGAGAAATAAAGAAATTATTTAGTTTATTTTCACATTACAAAAGTTCCTCCATGTTGGCTTGTGTGTGTGTGTGTGTGTATACTGGCACTACCACTAACAAACTGGATTGACTCAACATCCTTAAGGGGATAAAAATCTCCATAATGTAACCCAGTCAGTGTAAGGGGAAAGTATTCCAGGTTGGGATAAGATAAGGTTAACTTACAGTTCTGGCTAAGGTTAGATTCAGTGTAATGGTTAGGAATAGGTTAGACTAAACCTGCAGGGAGTAAATGTAAGTCGTATGATGGGGGGAGTGGGGGGTTCAAACCAAAACACGGAATGAGTCAGCAAACTACAAAAAGCTGAACAGAACTTTTTCAAGTATAAAATTCCTTCAGACCTTTTAAATTATGGACAAAAAGAGAAAAGCCAGGGAGGAGAAGCTACAACAGTTTGAAACAAGCATATAGAAGGGCAGATCACTCCCCCTGTGGGCATCCGTCATTACTGGAAATGCACTGGAAAGCAGTGATTAAAGTGAGTGAAACTGTGTCATGCATCATGCATTTGCAGTTTACACTGTGTTTCCCTTGAGATTAAATGATAAATATTGCATAGGCAGATTGTTCTTTCCAGCGTAACAGGACAAAATGTCCCTTTGTTCAACAGTACAAAAGGAACAGGGCTCAACAAAAAGACATAAAATAGATTAAAAAAAGACACAAACATGCAAAAGGACATTATCATAGAACAGGTGGAGCTAGAGATAACAACAAAATGTGCGTAATTAAATGTGTTACTCACCAGGAAAAACAGAGGATTGAGTTCAGCCTCACTCCTGCTCTTCATGGTCCATGTTGTAAAATCTCTTGAGGACTAAGACTCACTCTGACCAGACCCTCTTTTCTTCTCTCCCTCCCCCCATCTCTCTCTCTCCTCTTCCTCCCTCCAGATGTCTCACGCTGTTCACTAACGCGGCAGGTCCTCACTGTCACGTCGTCAGCAAGTGGGTCGGTTCTCCCTCCTCTCACCCACATCGCAGCAGTGTTTCCGACCTGCTCCTGGCTTATAACTATCCAAGATGTGAGGGAAGAACAACCAATGATGAACATGACTGAAAAAATTATATATCAAAAGTATAAATCAAACCACACACAGTGGCCTGTAAGACCACACACAGTGGGTTGTCATTGTTAAAGTAATACATCAAATTACTATTAACAGTTTACATACTGACAAAAAGAAAAAGCATTTTTGAGCTAGCAAGTCATGTATAGTCACAAAATATCTCCACAACGCCCACGCTGCCACTCGCGCTTCTGCACAGGACACACTTATCCAAGCATTTTACATATCTGATCCATGGAGACACTGAACTGCCAAGCAAAATAACTGAGAGTTGCTAGAATAGCAAACAATCTGGTGGTCACACTGGGACGGCCATTAGAGTTCTTCCCATCACGTCTGCACAAATGAAGGATTAAAGGTAACCGAGTTACAAGCCTTTTTGTATCCCTCACAAATACCTTCATGTACACACCCATGGGCAATTATAAAGCAGCATCAAGCCCAGAAAGAAAAGCCTGTTTCCACACACATCACCACTAAAATAAGGTTATTATCATCATCACCAAGATTATCTGTAACGAGGAGATGGCTAAGTGGTCTGAGATTCCTCAGACGGCAGCTGATGTTAACCTGTTCATCAGCAGAAATCCCTGGTGTAGACAAGTAGTAGACAAGACCTTCATATGGATTAGTATGATTAAGAGTCACAGAGATGGAGCTTGTGCTGGTGTGTAGGACTATACTTTATGTGATTTTTAGTAAGGACTCTTAGATGATGGTCAAGGCTGGCCACAGAAAACTGAAGACCATGCCACTAATCACAAGTATTGGTGATTTACGACAGATTGATTATCATTTAAAAAACAGTTATAATAGTACCATGTTATAAATAATTGACTAAATTTGGATTTCTCCACATTATGTGACTACATATTTTATAAAAAAGGGACACTTTTCATTACACCAATTACAACATAAGGTCCAGTGACCTGTTATAACTTCCGGTGCTGCTCAATTCAACATAACTTGAGCAATTAACTGAAAACAACGGTGGAAAGACAACAAGCAGACGGGTAAAGGGAAACCTTTGGTATTAATGTGGTCAACCAGACACTTTTAATTTCATTTTTTTGTAACAATGATCAAAGAACCTGATCGCTGTCAAATGATTTAAGTAAGTACACCAAGAGGCCTGGAGCTCTACAGAACCCAGCAGACCTGCCCTCTTTCCTGCTGCTCAGAGAAAAATAAAATTAAACTTAAAAAAAAACCAACAAAAAACAAAAAACAGCATCACTCTGGCCAGATGCCACTCTCGCCCTGTGAGCAAGAGGTTGGTGGAGAGAAAAACGGAACAGACAACATAGTAATCTCAAAATTGCTTGTAAAATTACTTTTAAATGTAGATAATATTTGTATATAGGTAGATAATGTTTGGTTGATTTAAGGGGGATAGTAAAAAGAACGTAAAGGTCATTACAATCAGAAGGTCTTAGCTCACTAGCTAGGTCAACAGAGAACCAGTTATACATGCACTACAAAGAAAAAACCTAAAGAAAATAAAAATTAAAAACCAGAAACCTCAAGATGAGATAATGTCCAAATGTTTGCTCAAGACTACACCAAATCAGTCTCCAATGCTAGATTGATTCTTAAGGGAAAAAATATGCTGAATTTCCTTTTTAAATAAAATGGCTAATTGACATTATTGCACATGAGCAAAAGACAGTAATACTATTAGAACTCTGTTTATTGACCCGACCCTCTTCCTCCTCCTCGACGGACCCTCCTGATGCACTTCAAAACATTCAGAAACCTGGTGATGTGTATGACAGGATGTTTCATCAACAGCAACCAAAGAGATAAAAATGGACAAATGGAAAAGAAAGCTTGATCTGGGGCAGAGGACAGGTAAGACAGCCAGCAGAGATGAGGGTTGAACACTTGTGTTGTGCTATCATATACAGTAAATGGCTGCATAAGTGCTTTTCTGAAGCTTGAAGAAAAAATGTATTCAAAAACAGGTATTTATTGTTGAGGCATCATTAAAAGTTAGCCTGTGCTATCCATTCAGGAGTGACCCCAAACAATGGACTTCCAACAGCTCTGAACTAGTAGGAGAGAAATCTTTCAGGACATAAAAAAATAATGGTGATGTTACCCCTCGGACTCTGTCAATTCAAGGATCGCTGCTACATTAAAACCGCACGTAATTATGTGCAACATCGGGGGGAAAAGGCTTTGATAATGATTCCTCTACACTCCATTCGAATGTTGCTGTTTTTTTTATCCTTGCTTTTCATACACTTTTTTTTTACATGTTCCGCCGCCTCATTTTTTGCGTTGATTGGCAGTGTCCAGGTCCAATAACATGGCAGAGTGATTCAGTAAAAACACCATAGTTGCAGTGAGGTTATTTAGGGGAGTCACTCTGGAGGAGGCTGACAGTCTGCAGCACCATTACTGGTGGGTTTCTGCGTCGGGTCACACTCAGACCGGTCCATTGACTGACACTTCTTGGGGAGGTGGCGTTTCCTCTCTGTTATGATTACAAAGGAAACAATCAAATATACACAGGCTCTAAGAGGATGAGTCCATGGTATATGAGGGTTTAACTGTTTTTTAAAGTCTTTTACTTTCATCTTGATAATTAACAAATACAGAATAATTTGTTTACTGTATCACAGCAAACAAATATTTAAAAATGTATACGAGTATAAAGATTGACTATGAACAACACTGGTTTGAAATTATACTCTCAGCATCCAACTGTCAATTCTATAAGCCTTTTGTCACTTGAATATGTCCAAATAGGTCCATATGTGAAGAAACTGATGGATGAATCATCTAACTGAAAAAACCCTGTTGTGCATGCATAAAATATAGTGTAAACTATAAAAGTGTTGTCTGCTGGCACCCTCTATGTTTGTCACTGTCAAAAGAGCTATAAATGGTTGGGTTTTTTTTTTTTAACTTTTCTTTGTATTGCACGATATTGTTTAATTTACCACAAATTATTTAACGGGGGGTGGGGGGGGCTTACTTCCTGTCATCCTGGGGGCCTATAGGCGAGTTGTCAGCAGGCTGCTGCTCTGATGCTTTAGGAGGATCTGACAGAGAAAGTTTCTCCAGAGACACGGGACTTTCCTCACTGCGAGACACAAACATGGAAGTAAAGTGACATTAAATGAATCAACACCAAGTGCAAGAAATAGTTTGCTACTCAGGGAAATTCAACAACTTTTATAATTTTCTCATATTTTGAAACTAAACTGGTTTTGTGTTCCCTCTGACTGAGAAGGTGAAAACTAAAAGTTGAAAACGAATTAAACAAATACAGCTAAACAAATATATTCTGACGAGTAACAATTTCAAATGACATTTTCTGTTTCAGGCACTGGTAATCTCAGTTTAAGATGAAGTTTCTGAGGTTGAAGAGAAGCTCCAATGATGTACTTTACTTAGAAAGGCAAAAAAATGTATCCAGTAATTTGAAGTCCCAGTTTATTCTATAATTATCTCACTGTGGTAACACACACGCACATATACATGAACAGACATGCTCAGCAGAGTGGATTGGTCAACAGAGGATGATTTTACTCCTCGGTATTTGACAGCAATGCTCTTAGCTATACCTTTGGGGGTCAGCTGTCTTGTTGCCAGGGGCACCAGCTGCTTCCGGGGTGACGTTTGCGGCAGGAGAAGCACCAGATTTCTGGTCATCCTCCTCGCCGTAAGATCCTCCTTTGGAGCTGCCGTCTGAGGCCATGCAAGGAGCCTTCCTCCCGTCTCCCACCGGGCAACCTTCAGGAGTTGCGCTATTGCCTGCTGACACACAGACAAATAATTGCACTGAGCAACAGACAGGTAATTGTTGAAGTGACACAACCATAGAAATGTAAAGTGTTGGTCTCTAATTGAGCAGGAAAACACTCACCACTCTTCTCTGGGTCTTGTTTGGCTTGTTTATCTGTGTCCCCGCTGCCTGAGTCCACAGGAGAGCTGCACCTGGGATTAGTCTCTGTGCTATAAGAAAACAGATGCCAGGAATGTTCGATATTTGCTTTTTTACCGATATTGTCTACTATTAATTTCTGATACCAATATCAACTGATACCGATATAAAGCCCCGCCCAACCCCGAAATTATTTATGGTAAACAAAAGTAAACAAAGTGAGAGGAGAAGTGGATGAAGAGTTTGATGTATAATCTATTCATGTTGTGTACAAGTTGTGTCATTAAAAAAGTAAAAAAAACGATCATTTCCGATATTAAATTTTAATGCCAATATCGGTAGGCCGATAATATCGGAGATCTCTACCAGACGCTAAAGTGAAACATGCTATACCAAGCTGACTAATGGTTCAAATCAATCTCCGTTCTATAAATCGACAGTCTCAATGACTGTAGGAGGCATTCAACACTATCATTTAATATTGCATTCTTCCTGGCAGATCCTGATTGGACCCGATTAGATCTGCTGGGAAGTGTATGTGAGCTGCCATCTCCACGTCTCTCCATAGATGTTCTCTGGGGTTTAAAACTTGGCTTTGGCTAAACCACTCAAGGACAGAGTCCAGCATTTTCTTGGCTGTGCGCTCCAGGGCACCGTTGGGTTACAAGATGATTTGGTGCCCCAGTCTCAAGCAGTGTGTACTCAGAAACAGAATTTCTTTCCTCAATTGATAGGGTTTAAGCAGGCCAAATGCTTTCTTTATTTTTATGCAAAACCCAGGCAGGCTGTCATATACCTTTTAATCAATTGAGCTTCTGCATGGCTACTATTCTATCTGGCACTTTCAGTCGGTTCTTCCATCTCCACTCTGATGACACTCCATCATAGTGTTTTTAAATCAAATGCACATCAAAGCATTTTTTTCCTGTGTCACAATTACAAAAACACACCAACAGACACTAAAACAGGGTGTAAATGGTTCAACATTCATCTGACCTGTTGACAAAAATCAGCACTGTTATTCCCCTAATGTCACTGAGAAATAAAAATGGAGGAAAAATGTAACGTTTGTCACTGGGAGCTGTGGCGTGTATCACTGCAAGTTTAATTTGTTTGTGAAGTTTCATTGCAATTCATTTTACAACTGTTTTCTTACATTGACGTCCAGGTGAACTGTATTGAATCAATTACAAGCCAAGAAAATTTACTCCCTCCTAAGGTAGAAGATTATTTGAGTGGTAATATTTGGTGTTGGTCTATTATTTGAAGCTAATAAACCTATAAAAGTTTTAACTTTATTTATTTATTAATTTATTTTGCTTTTCACCTGGAGAAAGGCTGAAACTCAGGGAAGTTAGCCCAGCCTGTTTCCTGCGGCTCTTCTCTGCTCATAGATGAACTGTCCCACCCTGGCGATGTCTGGGCTGTTCGAGTCCCTTCAGAGTCCCTGAAATCAGCTGTCCAGCCTGGTCCTGCACAAAAACATAACTGACATTAATACACATATAGAACACAATTCTACTGATTGTTACGTCATATGAGGCAATCTGGTTTAGTGAAAATAGGATACACTGATCAAACTGGAATTTGATTTGAATTTATCTTAAAGTGTTACTTCTAGTTTAACATGTCACTGTTCTCGATGCTGTGCTCAATCCTACCTGTATCTGATGTGTTTTGTTCAGAGTCGTCATCCTCATCAGATTCAGATCCACGGTCCTGCTCCCTGCCTCCATTCTCCATGCTGCTCCGGGAGCTGCCCTCTGAGGTTTGGGAGACCCCAAACCTGAAAAGGAAAGACAACAGAGATAAAATGTGGGGCAAGATGAGAAGGTCCACAAAGATTGAACTCCACTGAGGGAATGAGAAAAATATTACAATGTTTACCTTGTTCTGGATTTAGCTTGTGTTGCATAGTTGATCTCCTTCTCCTCCCAAATGTCCTCTTCCTCGTCAGCATCATCAAACTGGTGTATCCTCTCTTTACAGCAGGCTTCAAAAGCAGCCGCATTGGCCTGTGTACAAATATGGCATTTCGTAAGTCATTTTGTTTTTTTAAAAAATGTTAGTGGTCTGCCAAAAATGTTACTTAAAATTGCCACATGCCACTTTTCCACACACAACTCGGCTTTTCCCTCTCAGAAAATTAGTACTACTAGTGTGGCAGCTGATGTACCGAAGAACAGATCTCATTGCTGTTCCACCATTAACCCGTTCTGCTACACTGGGAACACGACTGACAGCTTCCAGGGTAAACAAAAGTGTTATCTCCTTTCTGTTTTGACTGCATTAGGAAACATATTTTCTAACCACACCTTCATTAAGCTAGGTGATTTTGAAACAGGTTGCAGACAGAGTGGGATAATGAGACACCAATGGTGTCAATTCTATGTAAGCAGCATTTACTTGATAATGATGCCTTAAAACAAAGCTTTTATTTGTGCCACTCTTAAATAATGTGCAGGATTTTGGGCATATTTAGAAGAGACACAAAAGTGAGATTCTGTTATTTCATGACAAATGACATGTTTGATCACACAAATGTTTGGTCACATAAGAGATAGAAATCAGCCCTTCCAAAACACTTACACTGTTATCATCAGCATCGAGATTGAAGTTTATTTCTGCAATTCTGTCAAACGTGGCACTGAAGTGGAAGAGAGTGGAAAGTAGAATGACAAAATGTTAGCCAACGTCCAGTAGGTTAGGTCACTGTCAAGTATTACAATGGTACAGTGTTTTTTATGGTAATTAAAAAACATATATCTTTTGTCAAGTGCATAGCATGAGTTACTTGATGCCCAGTAGCAAATCTCCTTCCATTTTCCTTAAACCTCCATAGAAGACCTTAAAACTTACTTGATATTTTCATCATGCTCACTAAACTCCTCATCATTGAACCCAAACTGATCCACAAAGTTGGCAGTCATCTGTTGGATCTGATAGTCAGAGAAGGCCTGGGAACAAAAGACATTTGTTAAAGTGATCTGATTTTAGGTAGACGTTACTGGAGATGGATATGATCGTTATTTTATTAGTGAAAAGTGGTGCCAAGTATATTTCTGTTTCCATGGCAGCAACTCCATCCTACCTGCTGGAGAGACAGATCATTGGGGAAGGGGCTCTCCATGTCATCATCCTCACTGGATGAGTGCATGTTGTGGGTGCTTACCTATGGGAAACAGTGTGGAGAATTAGTGACCTTTTTTGTCAGTGTTCACCAGTATACTATCAGTGTCTAGTGGCCTTGTGTGACATGTGTGGACATCATAGCAATTATCTTGTGACTGGTAGATGCTTTATAACATTGTATAGAAAATGGTCAAATGCTACCAATTACATTATAAGATAAATCTCAACTATTCAATGAACTTTTTAAACTTCAGTACTGCTATGTTTTGAGAAGTAACACTTAATATAAACATACTTTTTGCTTAGTAGACCTAACTATACCAAGTATAACTTGGTCTGCTCAGCTCTATTAATTTGAAATAAACTGACTGTTCTGACCCACTGCTGTTCTGAACCTGTACAGGGCTTATGATGGAAGTCAGAAGAAAGACATTTATTCAAAAATGTATTTATTTTATTCAGAATACTATTGACTGATCGCTCACCAGCTCTACTGTGTTCCTCCTGTTAGTCTCTCTCAGGGTCTCGTCCACAAAGCTCTCCCAGCGACCTCTGCAGTCATCTGGCAGCTCTGTGACAGAAAACCATGTTAATGAATTTACAGTGAAACAAGTAAATCTGGCTTCAGATGTACTGCAATATATATATATATCTACCTTTTATAAGGTCACTGATCTGGGCCTGTACTGGTCCCTTCTCTAAGTTCTGGACCACCATGTTGGCAATTCTCGTCAGATGACCCATGTTGCCTCGCCTGGTTCCTCCCTCAGCCCTGAAATTCAGAGGTACACTTATAATCACATTCAACACAATACGCTGACAGCAAATATACAGTTACACTTTTCTGTGCCGACACTGCACTAATGCTGCTAAACAATGTACAAATCACAGACAGACTGTTAGGAACATTAACAAGCATAGGTTTCATTAGTATTATCAGCACGTATCGACAATACATATGTGGCAAATAACAGCAAAAAGCGGCTGCAATGTAATGGTAGGAAATGTGCTATATGAATACAAATGCACATGAAGAGACTTACTGTATTCTATCATTCTCCTCCCAGGCATCAAGGATCCTCTGTACCAATTGACACTTCTGGAAGAGCTGAGGGTTCAGGAGAAACACAGCATTTAGACAGGCGAGGAAATAACTGAGAAAAGGCACACACATTTAGCAAGGAAAACACTATGGCTGTAGTAAAAACACGAGTCATACAATCAGGCATAACACTGCCCCACCAGTGTCTACTTCCATCACAGTTAGATTGGTCATTCGAGATAACCCTAGCTGGTGGTCCTGCATTGTAAGCTGCCACAGTAGCTTGTTCACGGCAGCATTGATTATTTGAGGATTATTTGATTGCCACAATCAAGGCAGGGAGCTACTTATTCCACCTACATGTGCGACAAGGGCATTGTGGATGGAGGTCTGTGGGTCAGTGGTCCTGCCTGTCTCCCCGGACTCTCCCTGCACCTCAGAGTTAGATGCTGCTGGCTTCCCATCGTGGTTCTGGAGGCCTGGGCTGGGCTGCTCCTCAGAGGAAGGGTGGTTCAGAATAGCCGCCACACACAACTCCACTTGGAAGTGCAAAAAATTATTCCAGGTGTATTTGAAGAACAGATCCTATTCATGGAAAATAGATGAAAGGAAAAGTCATTGGCCTATTGCAAGACAGAAACTTTGTACAGCACCACTGACTTGAGAAGATACCTCTAACAACCTGTTTAACAGCAGCAGAAGAGTGTTTGGATTCTGTCTGCTGAACAGCACATGCTTTATGATCTTGAATGAACCTGCTCAAAAGTGGCCACACCCACCACCCTATCATCAAGGAATGTGATAATGTAATCAGTGGGTCCCTCCTTCATGACTAACCTTGTGTGAATGTGATGCAATCGTTAGATAAACAAACTCGGATAAGGGAAAAACATATTCTTAAAAAAGCATGAATGTTAAAACAATATTGAATATGTTGGCCATGACAAAAATGAAATTACAGACTGTCGTTGTCCAGAGTCAAACCAGACTTAACCTACCAGTAGTAGGTCCACGGTGGCAAGATTGCAGAGCTCCTGGCAGATACTGGGGGCATTGGTCTGCAGCAGGGCGGCCACCAGCCGAGCTACGTGAAGGCGGGCGTTCCCTAGTGGCTGCTCTAGTACGCCAACGGTCGTCAATATTGCACTTTTCTGTAGATTGAAGAAGCAAAGTACAACAAGCAGAGATGTCAGAAACTTTTTTGATATAAAGATAGAAAAAAATTAAATATTTTCAGTCCATTAAGTGCTCCATTCATGCTGCATAATCACATAGTACTGCAGCTTACCGTGGGAGGATCCAGAAGAAGCTGCTGGAAGTCCTTTAAATGGGGCTCAATGGCATTTAGAATACTGCTGTTGACAGTGTAAGACCTTTCATAACCCTGAGAATACAGATCCATCAGCCCTTCCAACCTGGACGACAAAAACATTAGATCAAAATTTACAATATGAAGATTGCACAACAAACTACAACACAAGTATCTGTGTCTCTATTCATATTTACAGTATACACATGGTTTAATCATTTCGTCTGGGTTCTACATACCTTAAATCCGAAATTATAACATGGTTTCTGTCTTACTGTCTTGATGCTCACAACACATATGGGAAGACCAGGACTGTGACAAAACAAATTACTAACATTGACAATTAAAACTTCTTAGCAAACATTTTGACCTACCCAGACCTCCTGGTCTCCAGTAAGGTAAGTAGCACTTGAGTTCCATTAACAATGGAGGCCTCGCTCCTCTCCCCCTCAAATAAATTCTTGAGGAGGTAAGCCACGTTTTCCTGCCTGAAAGTACAAAGCTTTATGCTATTATTTCAATTACTAAAAGTGCAATGAAGTTGACAACAAAGTGTGTTATCAGTCCACTATTCACTGTCTACTTACACACAGGGCATATAAGAACCTCTTGGTTATGTTGCGCCAATTACCAAATTATACTTGATTTGGTTGTGAATTTTTTAATGCTGTGAAAATTACTATTCTTTTAGCCCACACTGGTTCCAAACATCACAGGTGGTTCCTCTCTAATACTCAAAATGGACAATGGTTTTCTGTTTTTCTTTTTAAACATTAAACCGTTGTAAACTTACGACTCTAGTACAGCCAACAGAGGGTCAGCCTCCACATTCTCCTGCATCTGATTGGCCTGGTCTCGACTAAGGCGGATGATGTCACAAAGTGTTTGGGATGCATTTGATTGTCTCTGAAAGGTAGAATTGAAAATCTTCAGCTAGGTTTTGTGACAAAGACATTTTCATACCAGCATAACGAGAAACCACTCACCTCCTCATCTTTACCAGTATGGATGAGCTCTGTAAGTCTCTGTACCAAATTCTCCTCATTCAGCCACTGAGATGGAAAAAAAAGACATTAGATACTTTCTCACCTGTGTACATTTTTAAAACTAATTTACAAACGTGAGATTGAAAAAAATCTTTTAGCTCACTAACATGAAGGACATCCTGCCTCAAGGGGGCAGGCTCCACACAACTGATGAGGCGAAGCAGCAGGTCCATCATGGCAGAGGCGTCAATATGTTTCAGCACCAGACCAATGAATCCTTCCTTTTTCTTTAGAAAGGTAATAACCTGAAAACATAACAAATGCATTATTTTGCACATAACAGTATACGGCATATCAAGTTTCATGCATTACAGTACATTAACTGTGCCACGACATTTTTTACACTACCTGTTCGGTTTTCCTGGCAATGAGATTGCCAATGGTTTTGCTGAAAAAGCTGGCCAATAAAGGGTTGAGGGGTGTATCCTGCTCCAAGAAGTGGTAGAGCATTTCGAGGAGAGACTCATCTCCACCAAGCTTATCATTTATAATGGTCACATCTGATGTCAGGAGCTCACAAGCAATGTTGGGAAATCTAATAAACAAACACAATGAATATGAGGAGTCTTGATGCTATAAAAAAAGTGATATTTCAAACAGAAATCTAACATAAATAAATGTATATTGGATGACAAATTATTTCTGGTTGAGACTAATGTGGGAGCACACACTTAAAACGGCTCCTCTCCTCTAGGTCAGCAGGCGGCTCTGCGGTGATGAGGCTGACAAGCTCCTGCATACAGTGGTCCTGGGAAAGGAAGAGGAGCAATCTACGATTCTGGGCCTTGCACTCCTGCAGGACGTCATCCTCCTCCATCAATTCTCTCAGTGTCACGTCCTCCCTGTCCAGCAGCTGGTCAATATGGGAGGTGGTGTGCAGGTCAAACTTCCAAAACATGGTTGCCGCTGGGATGGGGGACACAGCCCTAGGTCATAGGAGAGCAATATGAGAGATAAAGAGTATAAAGATAACACAAAGGTGGGAGAGGATAAGGGAACACAGGGATGCCCAGCATTGTCCAGAGAAAATAAAGAAAGGAAAAGAAAAAGAAAGGATGGATAGGCAGGGAAGGAAGGAGAGTGCAGGAACTGTTATAAACAAAGACTAGTTGATTACACATTTCTTTTATATTCTGGTGGCATGATCTAATTATGATGTTAAAAAATAATGCTCCAACAATGTTGAGCACTTTGACTACCAGGCCTTTTGATAAAAATAAGACTAATCTTTTATATTATTTTAATTAATACGAAAATACAGGGGATCCTCGTGTTACGACGGTCGCGAGATACGTTGTTTTCGTGGTTACGACACATCTCCCGTGAACTTCCTTGTTTCGGCTTAAGCGGTCTGCCCCTTAAATACGTACAGACTTCGCACGGGAACTAGTTGGTGAGCGCTCTCTCTGTCTCTCAGCGCAACTGCCGGCTCTCCAGCACCTCCACAGCACAGCTAGGCTACTCTGCCTTGTGTTTACTTATGTGAAAAGGACGGCTGGCGTGGGGTGCAGCGGCAGCCGGTAAGGAGATGCACACGGACACATATGCGTTCGGGATCGTGGCGATACCGTAGGTTTATTCACAACACAGGGTCTACACGGTTGATATCAGAAATCTAAAGGAAATGATCATTACACTCGCGATATCAACCCCTACAGTGACAAAAGGCAATTCACCACAGTAAACTCTTATTGTAGGGTGGTGTTATAGCAACATCTAGTGGCACAACGTATTATTTACATAGGATTACATACACATGAATGTATATTCCGACTAACGTCGAAATTCGGTTACGACACATTCTCAGGAACGGATCTCCGTCGTAACACGAGGACCCCCTGTACTCAGAATTAATTTTACTGTGTTTTCATGTCATATAATTATATGATGTGAAGTTTACAAATAAGAAGTACATTTTCAGGTTCAAGCCAAAATGGTAAACCAAACATGACTGAAAGATGAGGTGTGTATTATAATGAATTGAAATGAAACAAGTAAATTGGAAGTTAGTGTTTCGTAAAAAATTTTGTACATTTTTTTATTTGAGTATCTAAGTCATCACAGTATGCAGACGTGCAGGAATCTGTTTCTGTTCGGAATCTAAAACACTACAGACATTTTTATGCTTTGTTGATTTTTTTTCTTTTCTTCTACTGTGACCACTGCCATGATAAATAATATTATGTATATTACGTAAGATGACAGTGGTGACAGTTTTTTATTTCTTCTGTCTATTTAAAAGTAAACTATAGCCATATTAATATATATTCCGTTGGCTTCTTCTCTTTATTGTATTCAGAGCTTTCAGCCATTTCAGCTTCATTAAACAACCTACAACCATACAGGAATATTGCACCATAATTCTGCCTCAACATTTTGTTTAGAGGTGCAGAATAGGAAACATTTATCTGCCAGCATTTAAGCCATAAACATTATAAGAAACCAAATTGAAGAGCCAACAAACATGGTGGGACAGACAACAACACTACCGTGTTATGAATTGTGCCTGTGATAATGCCAGCATGCTATCTAAAATTACACTGACGAAAAGATGGACGGACAGCTAGACGGACAGATAGATATACTGTACTTTATCAATCCTGCAAGGGAACTTAATAGGTGGCATTATACCTTGTTCGTTTGTTTCGTAACACAGCAGAACAGATTTTTATGTTTTCCAAACAATTCGCCTGCATGAACATATTGAATTTAAATAAGAAACTATGAAATGCATTTTACAGTAGCTGTATGCTACTAAGACTGTATGTGGGTGATAATGGCTATCATTGCTGCATGGCTTGGTTCAGGTTAAAATATTTGCCATTACGCTATATGGTGCAACTGCTGTTTTGGAGTGGGAAGGAAGACTTGATTTCTGGGGAAGAGAAAATTATATGGACCCCAGTTTCATATGGACCCCAGGTTCATTTACTCACTGATGCCAAATTTACATGGGGATATTGTGAGGATGGAGGCCTTGTTATTATTTTTAGATTATTTAAGTTTGACATGCATGGCATATATGGAAGTGATGTCAACATTCACCAAAATTCAAATATAAACAAATATATATATATATACACACTGAACATATACATAAGCAGCTCATACTCATCTGAATCATTCTACTCATTGTTATTCACAATAAACGACTGATTAATTTTGACTAACCACAAGCTGTCCCACTTTTACATTACAAAAAGACAAAACATGCCAACACATACCAGTGGATGAAATGTGGTTATCTTTAATCAGACCTCCCCCACAAGCAGGCAGGCATTTGTATTTGTGCAGACGACAGAGAGTGTGGCGAGGCCTGGCATTTATCAGCATGGGTCTCCTCTTAAAATGCAGGCCTCTTTAGGAGATGAGACACTGAGAAGCTCACCATAACCTGCACAAAACACACACACGTAGTATATATAAATAACACTAGAACTATATACCTATTAATGTATATATATTGATATACATTAATAGTTAAATATGAAGATGGGTTGTCTTTTACTTATAGTGTTGGTGATATAAAGTTCTGAGCAAAATTTAGGTACTTCAGATATTTCAATTCTCATCACACAATTTTACCAGCGAGACATCTGGCCAGTACAAAATTCATTCTGTAGCAGGACACTATGCCCAACCAAGCCAGACTCTTGGTTTTAAAATTATCAAGTCCGACTGTCTTATTTTTGTCTCTGTCTAAAGTACTTAATATTAAGTTGCAAATGAATTAGGGCATAACATAATATATATAGATATAAAATTATAGTATGGTATGGGTGAGGCCTAAAAACAATCATGAACATGATCATTGGTTTCGAGGCTGACATTCAAAAAAGAGAGAAAGAAAAAGACAAACCCAACAAAAACTAAACCTTGACAACTGCTTGACAATTTCCTTCTTGAATCTGAAACAACAATTTGATGCTTTTGTGGCAAGGCTAGTGTGTTCAGTTTGTTTTTAGTCATGCGGTTACTGTGGCAGTTAATCTACACAACCTAACACTCCAGTAGTGAGGAAAAAAAGACAATTACATCTGCTGGCTTTCTCAGAGCCAAACTTCTCTGAGCAACATGCTATTAACTGTTGATCATGGACGTAAAGCTCAGTGAGGAAATTAGAAGTGCTTCCTCCTTTTTCTTTTCTTTTTTCTGAGGAGGACCGTTGGTTGCACACGCAGAGTCCATCTGGCATACATTTACAGAGTACACAAGTGCAGTAATAACCCGTTGAATGCTCCCTGTGGACACTGAGCAGGGAAGCAAATGCTTGGCTTTACATCCAAAATAGAACCATCCAGAGGCAATCTCAACAAAAACAGTTACTGCCACATATAACACACAATAAAAACAGGAACAATGGCACATGGCACACACAAAGGGCACACACATAGATGCTGTGAGTCAATAACAGTTTATAATTAGGCAAAGTGGCAAAATCAAGATAAATACATTTCCACCAAGATTTTATATGACCTCTCCTTTACATGTTAAATGTAAATTAAGATGCCACCAGTGGCAAAAGCATGTTTATCATGTTATTCTAGATACTTGATGGCATGCACTAGCAAATGATCAACCAATCTGCAAAAGTGCACTTCATAGGACAAACAAAGGCAACAGTGCAACGGCTTCGATTAGCCTGTTGCTGCTCCCTTGCACTTAGGTGCACTAGAACTGTAAAACAAGATGAACACACCTGCATACACAGATGATGGTGCAAAAATATGAAAGGATGTTGAAATTCGTCAAATCACATTACTGGAATATTTTTTTGCTTCTGTATTATGAATCAATTTATATCAAAATTACAGATATAAATCAATAACAAAAAAGTATCTGTTTCCCTTGTTTAGAATATTTTCACATGTCTCTAATCTAACAATGAGAGACACCGGTACCTAGCTAAAGAAATGTAAACTGAGCAGCCTTAGCCTTGGCAAGAAGTGCACATCAACTGACTTGCGTCTGTAGCTCAGATTTCTGTTTACTTCAGCTCCAGTGAATGTACTAATGTGAAAGACTGAAGATAAAAATCTCATTGTAGATCAACGTTACAGCGACTGTAGCCCTCGCGGTAATTACATTCCTTACAACTGTCGTATAAACACGTGGACCCCTTTCTTCATTAACCACTGATAACTAACGTACAAATGTACGTGGACGACATGTACTTGATCTAGGTAACTCGGCCGCGGTGAGGCTTCATTGCTGCTGGTCTCAGTCAAATCCGTAAAGCTATACTGAACATCATTTCTTACTTGGCTAGTTGTCGATCATTACATAGAAAACTATTAAATATATCAAGTGTTGTTAAAACACACCGGCGAGCAAAATACATGGCGTTCAAATTATGGACTGTGATTCATCAACTAGCGCTTAGGACTCAAACAAATACATCGATTCATTCTATCAAATTGAGCTCTTTAGTCAATATTAGATTATCAGTCGCTGTTTTGTGATTTTATGAACCTACTTATAGGACTATCTATACATTACGTGTACGTTAGTTCCTCATTTACGGCGACTAGCACGTAAGCTAATTAGCTACCAACAGTTAACGTGTACAGAGCTGAGATAGCAAACTTGAATAGCTGTCCAACTTAGGTTCAACTTTGTCGATACAGCACCAGAGTACATTTTAGCTGCTTGCCCAAACTCATGACGTTCTCTTTGCCCCAAACTTACCACTGATTGAAAATCCGCCGTTATTCCTCTCGTCCGTCGTATATTATTGATGGACTTTCGCGTCAAGTAACCAGCTATCAAGTCACTAGCAAACAAGCTAAGTCTTGGCTAATCGTGTTAGCTAACCTACATTAGCCTGTGTGCGACTAGTGATTTGTTTTGAAGAAGGGGTCAGTCTGCGACAACACTGGTAACTGTTAGCTAGCTCAACTTAGCTAACGATAGCCAAATGTTGCTTTGAAGTCCACCAAATAAACGGATACCCAACGTCAATGGCGACTTGACGCTGAAAGCAATACCTGTTATTCCAAATAGAGAGAGTATGGTTCGTACTCACACACAAAGTGATTCAAACGCGAGGCTAAGTTTAGCATGCACGGCAGGAAAAACTCAGTCATATTTTTCGAATCAAAATGGCGACATGGTTACGAGAGCGCGCATTAGACCTACAAGGGGACGTGCGCCGACTTCGGACAGTGTAATGAGCGACGTAGCCGCGTAGACACTGTTGAATACGTTTACACGTTAAATCATCAGTTAAATCTAATGGGCGTCGCTTTAATAAATGCTATTTATAATATAATACACAGATAAAGACCTGTATGCCTATATGTCATTGAAATGGGGAGTGACCTTCAAACTTTATTGTATTTTAATCAGAAACAAGTTACACATTTTGTGGATTATCTTTTTTTTTATCATTATTAATAAGTGTGCTTTATGGGTATTAACTCGAGGAAGCCAGTCAACCATAAAGTGTGTTCCCTTTAATTATAGTGCAGAAGAATATGTTACATTGACCATTAATTAATTGTGAAATGTATTTATTCTGTGTAAATGCAATACATAAAGATAGATTTCAGAGTCACTTTATTTATATTTTGGGTTTCAAACATAAATACAAACGAGATGAAACTGTGGGGGTGGCGCTTTGATTCGCTTTACCTTTAACCTTTGCATGAATAGGAACTTATATGTTTTGTGACACATGTATTATGTCGAAACCCACAAGATCATGATCACTGATTTCAATTGTGAAATAAAGGTCAGTGGAGTATATCTGACATCGGACAGGTGTTAAAACCCAACCTAATGTAGTTTAATTCAGAAACATCGACCCTCGTAAAAGGTTGTTTAGATAAAGATATACATTATCCCTGACATATATTGTGTCCTGAAATGTTTGTTTTTATATTAAATGTTGTATTTCCTTACATTTACACTTCTTTCCCACTCCTTCCTCGCATCTCTCTCCTCCCTCCCTCCCTCCTTTCCTTTCCTTTTCTCTCGCCTCCTTTCCTCGTTGCTCGTTCTGTCCCACAATGCATTGTGCTCACTCGTTGGATCATGGACCAAAGCGGTAAGGAAAATGCACAGTAAGGCCGACGTTAGCGAACTTATTTTATGTGATGTTTATTTCCTTGCGGATATAGTTCCTCGCGTACCTGATGTAGCAGCTCTGCAGACCACAACACACCGTCCGCAATATGTATTGTTTTGTTACGGCGAGCTGTCAATTGTCCTAGCAGCGTTAAAGCTAGCATGGTCCAGGTTAGCTTAAAAGTGGCTAATGAATGCGTAAAGCCAAAACACGTCTATTCACCAAAAGTCAACGCAGAGCCCTAATTTGACCTATATAGTACCATGCAGTGATCCAGTCGAGATAGTGGAGCTGCGAAAGTGAACGACGAACATTGAATTGTCAGCTAAACGTAAAGCCGCAAATTAGATGGAGCGCGAAATGCTAACGGACTAGTAATAGAAAGTGCTAACTATGCTCGCCTAAAATGCACGCCTAATAGCATGCCATCAAAATATTTGCGGGAAAGCATCTCTTCTTAGCGTCATAATTCGTATTCATTATGAGATTTGTAGTAGATTGCACTGGAGCCTCTGTGGTTACTCAAAGTTTAAGTTAGCTTGCTAAGTTTGAATGTTTCACCAACCCAACATTGGCAGTTTGGATGGGATCAGTATTCCTAAAGCTGTCAGTGACATTTGCATGTCCAAATTAGGAATTATTAATCTCACACTTAAATCTGAATTGTCTATAAAGTGTACTGTTGGTTAGACGATTAGTGTCTTAAGACAAGTCTCAGTGTCTTTGTATGTTCATACTTAAAGCATCATCTCCAGTGACTCAATCTAAAACTTTCTCCCTATGTATTGTTACATTCTATGGCTTACTCTGTCGGATTGCATATTGGCTAATTCAAATGTTCCCGATTAATTTAAATATAAGTTAGTAAATGTTGTGATAATCTGTACTGTTTTTTTTTCTACAGACAATGATCTTCAAGGAAGTGATGGCTCTGGGAACTTGGGTGGCCCAGACGTACGAAGACGAATTCCTATCAAACTCATATCCAAACAGCCCATAAGGAGCAAACCTCTGCCACGCACGCAGAGACCCCCCAGCAGACCATCTAAGAGTGAGGCTGGTGAAGAAGGTCAGCGTTGGAAATAATTACAAGCATCCTCTTGGAAATGACATTTAATGCAAAAGTTGCGTGTATATGGGGTTCCCTTCCCTTGGCATTACTGGGGCTGTGGCCTTATGTAGAGAAAAACTGACATATTCGTCGGTTCAGTATTCAGTATATGTATATTATTAAAGTATAGTGTTTTTTTTATATGAATACAATGTGAACATATCGTGGTTTACCACCAGAGGGAACTACAAAATCAGTCATGTTTTTAATAGATGAGGAAGGGCACAGTGGAACATTCACAAAACCCTTAAAAATAAATGTAAATTATAATTTGTTTGGCATTCAGTCATGAAGACTTGTCTTGTATTTACAGATAATTTTGGCTTCAAGAAAGAGGACAGGTTTGATTGTGGTGCTAAAGCTGGCGATGTGTTTGCAAATCAGAGGAGATATCCTCAGCCACTGTTTTGGGACTATAAGGTACTGGATAATCAGGAAAAAAATAACATAATTAACATATCTGGCATTGGTATTAATGATAACAAGGTTTGTTACAGTTGCATGGCACATAAGCAATAAGTAACAGTACTTGTGATTTCCTACCCCTGGGTCTTTTTTCAACAGCTGAATTTGATCGGAGAAAGGGATGAAGTACCAATTCACTTCTGTGACAAATGTGGTCTCCCCATCCAGCTGTATGGACGAATGGTATGTACTTTTGACCATTTGCTGCAGATTTAAATTTTTAAGAAAAAAAAATGCCTGTAACTGTTGCACTCTCAACTTCTCAGATCCCATGCAAACATGTTTTCTGCTATGACTGTGCTCTGCTTCATGAAAAGAAAGGAGATAAGATGTGCCCAGGGTAAGACATTTGGACTATAAAAGAATTTGTGGTGTTGCTTTGTTACAGTGAATCCTTGTTTTCAGTTTTCATATTTCCCTTTTTCATATTATTATTATATGTATTATTATTATTAAAAACATTTACACATTTTGCTTGAGGGCATGTAGGTACCATTAAAGACTATAGCTCCTCAGATGTTGTAGTGTTTCTTATTGTTACTAAAATGTTGTCCCTGTGTGTTCAGCCTCACTCTCTACAGCTGCACGGATCCTGTGCAGCGCATAGAGCAGTCCCAGCGTGGTTCACTCTACATGTGCAGTGTTGTGTCAGGATGCAAGCGAACCTACCTGTCTCAGCGTGACCTTCAGGCCCATGTCAACCACCGTCACATGAGGGCAGCCAAGTCTTCCACAGGGCGCCAAGAACCTGTGCACCTGCCCCCTTCATCTGAGGTTACTGATCGTTTCCGTGTGCCTCCACCTCACTTACCCAAGAACCACGTTCACCTCCCCAACCCACTCCAGCATGGTGGTCACGACCCATACAGTCAACCGCCGCCTAATGCTCATGAAGCCCCACCTCCAACATCTGCTCTCGGACCTGAGACATTTCGCATTGCCACGGTAACGACTCGTAAACACAGCAATCTCATAACTGTGCCCATCCAAGATGACTCCTCATCCTCCCGTGAACCACACTCTGGTGGGCCAGGCCCTGGTCAGCCACCCCACCACCACCCTGGGGACTACCCCGGCCAGCCACCTGTTGTGTCCCACTCTCATCACATGATGGCACCACCACAGCAGCACTTTGGTCCTCCACCACCCCCTCCCCCACCTCCTCTTAACCACCCTATGCAGCATCCTCCTCAAGGCTCTGGAACATCACACATGGTGTACAACCAGGCCCCTCCTCCCATCTCTACAGGTCCTCCACCAATCACACCACCACCAGGGCATCTCATGGGCCAGATGCCCCCCTATATTAATCACCCCCACCCAGGACCTCCACCACAACACAGTGGCCCTCCAGTCAATGCCCCTCCACCTCATCATTACAACCCTAACTCGATGCAGCAGTTCCCCGAAGACCAGGGCACCCTGAGTCCTCCATTCAACCAACCTGGAGGGCTCAGTCCTGGGATGTGGCCTGGTCCGAGAGGGCCCCCACCTCCCCGAATGCAGGGCCCTCCGCCCCAGAGCCAGATGCCTGGACCACATCACCCAGACCAGGGCCGTTACCGGCCTTACTATCAGTAAACTGCCAACTGAATGAGTGGGCTACAGTTTGTTTTTCTGTTTCATGCCACTTGTCTGAATAATGTGATAGTAAACCTCAGGGTTACATGATGTAAAAGTTTTGATTTGATAATACTGCCCAGAAGCAAATGTGTATGTTGTGCACATTTTAGTTACCTTTACTGAAAGCCCCACTGAGCATAATACATATGTGAACAAGAATGTGCCCTTTTTAAAAGCTTATATTTCTGTACATATGTTAGCTAAATTCATGCATATGTTCTGTACAACAAATGTTAAATATGACTCAATAAATTTTTAACAGCAGATTTCAATCTCATCTATGGCCAACTGACAACAGTGCAAGAGGACATTAATGACAGTTTGCTTTAATGCTTGCATTTGTTAGAAGAGTTGGAAAAGTAAACTGGAGCACAGCTTGTGAAAACTAGTATTACAATTGGGAAAAAGTCATGTGTGGAATAAAGAGATTTTGTTGATTCATAACTTTTACTATAGGTAGTATCTCAGTGGTTTCCAGCAATTGGAATGTAACAACATAAAACAACTTGTTACACATGCTTACTAAGGGTAAACTCTTCACTAAAGTCCTAATAATTTATGTTCAGTTATCAGGATTTAGAGGTCATTAAGCAGTCTTTCCAGTTTTATTTACCCTCGTTGTTAAATGTAATTCATATGTAATTTGCGCTTTGAAAAATTTGAAATCCTAGTATTCCAAGGACCTTTATTATTTATTACCTTTATTTTATTTTGCCATTATTTATACAAGTTTATGGATAAAAAGTAAAATTAAATCAGAGGCAAAATTCGTAAGCAAACAAATTAAAATAAATCAGGTAAAATGAGTGAACATTTACTAAATATACAGAATATCATGGCAATGTAGTGGGCAGTGACAGTAGATAAAATAGTTGTAAAATGGTTGAATGTAATCAGTATTTCATGTGTGTCGCTGATCGTTCTTCCATATGAACAGATATTCCCAGCTACAACAGCTCTTCTAAAGTTTGGTATCTTTTAACTGTGATGAAAAAGACAAAAACAAAAATAAAATGATTAAGCTTCATAACCGCACTGACCACATATAATTTGTTTCTGCTTTCATCAAAATCTGTTTTCAAAGAATCCTATTTTATGTATTCACTCACTGTATTCAAGTCTTGTAATTGTACAAGAGATAATAATAATAGATTCTCATTTTCGTCATGTAAATTGAAACTGTTCAAGCCCCTTATGCTAAAGGGCAAACATAATTAATAAAAAAAAGTAAGTTACTAACTCCATATTTTATGTCCTGTTATTGTTGGGATGGCAAAACTGAGACTAAGTGAGAGATGTGCGAGTATTGGCCTTGGAAGTGTTTTTATTCTTACTGCGCTGGCTTTTGCATCCTCCTTGTGTTTATCAAGCACATGCAGCATGGCGTCGTGAAGCGTGGGGAAGAACATGGAGGTCAGAATCTCATCATCAAAGAACATGCACTTGTGTAGTTTCTCCAGGATGTATGCTGAAAATGCAAGTGATCAGTGAAAGCAATGTCAGGGATACATTAACACTTGGAAGTGTCTAGTCCTGGGACCTTATCACAGGTGGCCAGTGATTCTACCTTGTGCTTTAAAGAAACACAATCTAAACTTACCATCGCATGACACAATGTAAACGTTCACATGAATCCGGATGAACTCTCTGAGTGTCTGCAATGATAAACAGCAAAGGAGGTTTTGATTACATGAGTATTACAGTACCGATACAACCACTGTCCCCCTTCTCTGTTTTTCTAAAACTGTTTACAGATCAACTCGTTTTACTTTTATGGCAATAATTTAGTACTTATTTTCAGGTACAATTTTAGGGTTTTGTTCTTTACGCAATCGGGTGTTTGTACTGTTCATGGTGGAAAGAATTAAAATGATGCAATATTTTTTACGTAAAGCAAAGATTAAAGAAAGATAAATGGATTTTGGGCATTTTGGATTTTTCCATTTCTTTTTTTTCCAAATGTTTCTTTTGTTATTTCTTCTTCCAAACAATTCATATATTTTTTTTAATACTTTATTTATCCCCGAGTGGAAAACCCCCTCAAGGGCCCAAAGTGGCGCAAAGAGCGGGATTTGAACCCCAGTCCTCTTGGTCTCAAGCCTATATCACAAAGCTTAAGAAAGTCTAACTGTAACTGTAAATCTAAAATCAAAAACAAATTATTTACAAACTAATACTTTAACTCTTTTGGATTTGAAAACCTAGCTGTCCAGTAATGTACTTTTGGATCTAAAATTGCTGTTTCATGATAGCTGTGATGAAATGTTGGTGCTTCATACAGGAAGTGTGCATACTTTTTTAAGAAATGTAACCAATATTTGTCACCGTGATTCGAGAATAGTTATGACTTATGGCTTTTCTGTACCATTTTGAGTCCTTTCAGGGCAGAGATGTCCAGGAAGGAGACAGCGGAGAAGTCCAGGATCAGGCTGTGGAGGTCCACTCTGGGAACACCAATGCCAGAGGGGAGCACGGCATTCCAGTCCACCCGGAAAGGAAGGCCCGTGAGGTCAGTCGGCAGATCTAACTCCTCCGTTCTCATGTCGGACTCATCAGTTGTTTGGCCTATAAATAAATCCCCTATACATCTCTGTCAGACAAACATTTTAATAGAACAATTGAAAAGCAGTGTTATTCTTGGTTTTTTTCAGCACTGTTGAGTTGAATGTCTCACCTCCGTAATGTTATTATCATTTTCCTTTAACAGTTTTCTGATTTTCCTGAGCGCCTTATTCCTCTTCCTCAAAACTCTCAAAGGGTTAAATCCAACCTGGAACAACCAGTACAGTACATTGCAACGTTGTAAGTCAAGGACAATACGAACCAACACACAGTGGGACGTATCATACATACAGCCTCTAAAAGCTTTTCCCTGAAGAACTCTATATTGGCGAAGAAGATAGGGGACGGTATTCTGAAGATCTTTACTCCATTTGGTTCGAATATCTGAGAGGAAGAGGCAACGCAATTAGAGAAAATTCCTTCAGGAAACGTGTGGAAGGAACAACATCTCCAGTAATGTTAATACAACGGTATTTCATATATTTACTTGCAGGTAGTCTTTGCGATCCCTGTAGAGGTCTGTCCCAGGGATGTTAGCCAGAACAGAACAGCGTGGACTAGAGAGACATGAAGAGGGTATGACATTAACATTATTCGATCTACGGTAGTTCAGAGTGTGCGGAATCACACGATGATAGCGTGAACAAAGGGTTTTTTGTATTTGTGGGGTTTTTATCAGATCATCATCAGGCAACATCTCGCGTGTCGTGACTCAGCATTACAGGAGCTGGTCATGGTGGCCCACAGAGCTGATTACAGGTGTACCTAGAGCTTTTTGATTGTGTCATAAATCACTCGCTGATTTACTGCTCCCAATAGAAGCGGTTAATTATATATTATGCGTATAAATCAACGTCGTCCACATCAAACGTGATTTCACAGAAATAAAACAGATGGAACACTTCATAGAAATAGAAATGGGTGAACACTTTGGTAAAGATTCGTATTGCAACCAAAAGACTGTGTTTGGTTTGTCCATCCTGGGACACTGTATAAATATTGCTGTGTAACAGGGTTAAATAGGACCCACTCCTGGTGTACATATGAATGACTGTGAATATAAAGTCCACATCAAACGTGATTTCACAGAAATAAAACAGATGGAACACTTCATAGAAATAGAAATGGGTGAACACTTTGGTAAAGATTCGTATTGCAACCAAAAGACTGTGTTTGGTTTGTCCATCCTGGGACACTGTATAAATATTGCTCTGTAACAGGGTTAAATAGGACCCACTCCTGGTGTACATATGAATGACTGTGAATATAAATTTCATCTACACTACAGCAAATCCATGTTTTTTTTCATTCATACACACACACACACACACACACACATATATAATAAATGCATTAAACCAATATTTGACGCCATCAAATGTGACATTACAACTGAGTCCTGAAGACCACAGTAAGAAGCTCCACCCCCAGGCCCACTGCCAGACCAAGATCCAGGCCCACCAGGATGGCACCCACACACGTCCCCACCCACACCACCTGTGGAAGAACAACACCACAGGTCAAATCCTGAAAGAGATCAGACTGTGGGGAGTAAATAACCACATGACTGGGATTCTTAAGATACATTTACATTTTTGGAATAAAAAATTGTAGACATTTTACACATTCTAGTTTGTCTCTCCTCAACAGGTATGGGATTTCTCTGAACTGCATCAGCATGCCCTTCAGGTTGACGATCACCAAGGCACCCAAGACCGACTGCATTCGAATCAAATATGAAATGTGTGTATAAGGAACAAAAATATACATCAATCATCACTAAACTTTTTACCACAAAGTGAACATAAACCAAATTCAAAAGACCTGTTTGGGAACAGACTGCACACGTAAGTCTCACCGTGGGAAGCGGCTCTAACAGGAACCCTAGTGCCACAGTTACAATCATCGCCATCATGGCTGAAATCAACCCTGCAACCTGCAATTGTATAAAAAAAAGACAATTACAATAAATATTTTTGGAGATAAAAAAAATAATATCGAAGCTTGTGATGTTGTAAATAGTCATGTCCCAGAAAACAGAGGCTGTTCCTGGTGAGATTCATTTCCCGACCTGCGTTTTGCCTCCTGAGCTTTCTTGCACGGCTGTTCTGGATAGCGCCGTGCTGGCTGCAAAGGACCTGAAGCTGGCACCAAATATGTTGCTGACCCCAAAAGCAATGAGCTCCTGGGATGGACCGATCAAAAGTCAAGTTACCTCTCTGGCAGTGAAAAGGTTTCCTTCGTCATTTTGTTTGACTTGCTGTATACATATAAAATTTGAAGCCCCGTACCCAACTTTAAAATGCTGTAACTTTATAGCTTCATAATCCAGTGTAATTCTTGTAAACTATCAAGTGTATTTTAATATGTAACTCACCTGGTTGCCATCAATGGTGTATTCATGTTTGATAGCGTAGACTTTGGCCACAGAGAAGGCAATAGCAAACCCCACTATGGCTATCGGAAAGGCCTCCACAGCACCCTCCTGGAAGATTTCTATACTAGGTGCAATGGGAGACTCATACCTGAGAGATAAATGTGTTTGATAGTGCATTTAAATGTTTGAATTACCCGATGGGACAGCGGCGAGTAGATTTACGTGAGAGAATTGATATGAGAGTCTGAAAACTCACCCTTTAACCATTTTGCCAACAACAGCAACACCAAATCTCTTCTCAAAGTTAAAGCCGTAAGAGACTCCGCAAGCTATGATGGTCTGTGGGAATAGAAAAGACGCCTTGAGAGTCTCCAGCTGCTCACACAGACGACTTGAACATTGGCATCAATTGGCGTCCATTTATCAAGACATTGGGACAAACATATCCGTGTGGAGACCTGAAACAAACACTGGACCAACTGTGTTGGTTTGTTTAGAAGAATAGAGGGAAACATATCTGTATCAGCTAAGCACCACAGTGTTAAGTAGTAGTCATGTTGGAGTAATTCAGGCTGACTAATAGGAAACATAAACTGACTCACACTCGCACAATTGTGCAATTGGGATCTGATCTGATCTGATGTGAATTGCACACTTCACATCAATGCATCATCTAACCGCTGATAATCTGTAAAATGTGTTCCCAACTGCCAGATCTAAATTAGCAGTATCAACATTTCGACACTTGACTGATTTATTAATCGTGCTAATCAAACTTCAAGATGCAAACTGATATTAACAGCGACAGTACTGGCATGATCCGAGCAGTGGCTCAGGAAATAAAAATACATTTTAAAATGGTGTAAGTGTAAGATGTAATTTAAGGATTCCCTCACCATAATAACCTCGATGGGGACAGGCACGGGCAGTTTGGCTCTGTAAATGTCGTTCAGCTCTTTCACAATGAACACAATCACCATGATCACTATGGACATAACCAGGTCACAGATGTTGGTGGAGGTGATTTGGTTAAAGACTTTCTCCAGAGTCTGTGTAAAAAAAAAAAAGTATTGACGATCCAATGTGAGGGTGATAAAACAGAAAATGATAGAAAGTTCAAAGTAATAGAATTCCAAGGAAATGAAGATGAAATGAGTTTGAAAAAAACTGTTTGCATGTAAACACATTCGTTTCATTCACTGTTTCCGCTCGAAATTGGAGCAAAGGTCTGCAGCTATTAAACTTCAACTACAGATTAACCAAACGTTAGGCTGATTGTGGGAAGGTCGCAGGAAGCTTTTGTGAATTTTGGACAGAACCGTGCAATCTGTTTCCTTGTCCTCTTATGACAGGACACTGTGGAATATAAAGTCATAAAAATTTACTGGGCAATCTCAGCTTTTTCTGAACATAAAATTGTCTTGATTGTAATATGTGACCGTCCCTTCTTGGACTTACGTATATGATAGAAAGTGGACCGCTGATTCCTGGAACATCCAACCCCAGGACAAACTTGAGCTGGGACACCACAATGTGGACGGCAGCTGCGGTGGTGAAGCCAGACACCAGCGTGTCTGACAGGTACACGACTATAAAGCCCACCTGCAGAATGCCCATGGCAAGCTTCATGAGACAGAGAGAGGAGACTTGTTTAAAACAAAATAAAATCATCCAGGGACAGAATCGCAGTCTACAGAATCGAGAGACAAGTCTACCTGGAAGATCCCCATGAGGAAGGTGAGAGAGGAGGCCACCAGGACTCGCTGTTGGTCCATGGTCAGACCCTCAAAGTCTGTGATATTTGCTGGTGGCCCCTTGTCTGGGACCAAACGGGTCACAACGGCACCTACCATAAGGCTCAGGACTGGAAATGATCCTGCAAGGAAGACACTGTCAAACCATATCACATCTCGTCTTTGTGATTAATGCACCACTCATGGTGATACATCTAGTTGAGGCAATTATGGGACCAGGCCATAAAATCCATCCAGGGTTTGGAAACAGTTAGGGTCCTGGTCATTTTTCACTTTTTACTGATGTAAGTGGTAAATGTCAAATGGTACCATTGGTTCCTTGAGAGACTTTTTCTGCCTTATGTGACTGATAATGTATATTTGATCAACTGTAACAAAAATGGTATGATATTGGCAGAATAATCTGACACACCTTTTATTGAATATCACCAATATCTAAACCATATCAGATCTCGTCTTTGTGATTAATGCACCACTCATGGTGATACATCTAGTTGAGGCAATTATGGGACCAGGCCATAAAATCCATCCAGGGTTTGGAAACAGTTAGGGTCCTGGTCATTTTTCACTTTTTACTGATGTAAGTGGTAAATGTCAAATGATACCATTGGTTCCATGAGAGACTTTTTCTGCCTTATGTGACTGATAATGTATATTTGATCAACTGTAACAAAAATGGTATGATATCGGCAGAATAATCTGATAATCACCTCAATGTGATGGCATGATTCTTCATGTTATTTAAAAATATGCTCTTTTTTATGTTGGGTCCGGCACAGGTTGTTGTTGGCTCTCTGACACACCTTTTATTGAATATCACCAATATCTAACCTTTTTTTTATAACTTCCTTATTGTTTGTGTGGTGGTTCTAAAATGTGCATGTTATTTTTGAAACTGCATGGTGCAGTTACATTATATTGCATAAACATGAAAATGAGAAACAGTTGCAACACTGAAATAATATTTTTTTACTGCTACGAAGAGTCTGCAAACAGGGCGAAAGGCTGATCGCAATGCATCAGATGTACATATCCCCGTGACCAGCAGGGTTGTAGTCTCCTG
Source organism: Trinectes maculatus (assembly GCA_016785345.1). Taxonomy (NCBI): domain Eukaryota; kingdom Metazoa; phylum Chordata; class Actinopteri; order Pleuronectiformes; family Achiridae; genus Trinectes; species Trinectes maculatus. The sequence goes on along the minus strand of JAFBJQ010000455.1, from coordinate 169,192 downwards.
AATGTGCAGGTACCCAGTAAACTCTGAATGACATACCTACAGATATGTGTCTGGAGGTGCCGAGAAAAAAGTAGGTGAGCACGGGGAAGAAAGCTGTGTAGAGTCCGTAGCTTGGAGGCAGCGACGCCAGCAGAGAGAAAGCAAGTCCTGTGTTATAATCACAATACAACAACAAACACACAATGAAGTTTGAACGTTATAATGCACGTTTTTTTACACAAAAATTAAAAGTAAAAAAAAAAATGCTTCTCACCTTGCATAATAGCCACCAATCCAGTACTAATCCCAGACACCACATCACCCAGCAGCCATTCTCTAACATTGTAGATCCTCATCCAGCCAATGATGGGCAGAAGAGAGAGCATGGCATTCTTGGCACGTTTGGAATCACAACTGCACACAAATCCAAAAAGTCATAATGTCAATGTGAAGGACATAATCCATCACCTCTGTGCGACCGGGGGCTCACTTACGTCATGTATGCTTTGACGTGGTCCAGGATGGTCTTTCGCACTCTGTAGATTTTCTCATGATCTTCTGCAAAGCTGTCCTCAGAGTAGACGTCTCTGGCCACCACATATTGTCTCCTCAGAGTTGCCATCCTTTCACCTCAGGTGTCTCAGGAATCTAATGTGGAAATATGTTGTGACAGATCTTTAAATGGACCTTTGGCCGTCAGCCCTCATGCAGTGAGTCTCTGTCTATCTAATCTAAGATCAATTTCATAACTATGTCACTTTTGTATTTGCTCTGTTCAAACATTAACACCAGCATTTATCTGATTCATCGTATTGATATGTGAGAAAGATATGTTTTTGGTGGGTGGAGTCAGGGGGTACTCGGCTCTCTGGATGGATAACTGCACCCATGTACATAAAGACTTTAACAGAGACATCAACTCCTGCTGTAGTGCCAATACCTTTAAAAAGTATTATTAGCTTCTTTTCTTAATTAATTTAAATATTTCCCTCTGAGTAGACATAATAAAAAAGAATAAAGATAAATATAAAAAAATCTACAATGTAGATTTTATATATATATATATATATATATATATATATATATATATAATTTTATATGCTGTAATATTTGCACTGTAAATGAAATAATATATATAATACACATTTTTTTCCAAACAGAAAACATTATTTTGTGCACCAGTTTGTCAAAAACATAATTTATTCTTATTATCATAAAAGCATAACTATACAGAGTGTAAATATATACTGCACCTGCAATCGCACAATGTCACTATGTACAGAGTAAAAAAAACAACAGCATTAAATGCGTTTACTACGTACATTACAGTAAATACAATATATTAGGTCAAATTCTATTGTATTTCATGAATCATTCATTCAGTGTTTTGTACAACATGATCTACAAAGTATCCATTCATTTTGTCAGTTGTGTTGTGGTCTTCCCCCACTCTGCATGATTCCTCCACCAGTTAGAACCTGGTTTTTGGATCTGGAGTCTGTCAAGGGAAGAAGAGGTTTTAACACATGAAGCAGATCAGGTGGTAATATCAGAAACTCTGTTTTACAGGACGACTGTGGTGAAATGTGTCCTTGAGAAGTAAAGTAGGCTATTCCACACGTATCCCAGTGTGTACTGAAGGCAAATGTATCTTCCTACAACTCAGGCATTTCTAGGTGGATGCTGTGGCATAGCCTACTTTACTTCTCAAGGGCACATATTAAATAACGCTGGTCTAGCTTTGACTGTTGACCAAATGACACTGTACCAGAACAATAGTAGAATAAAAATCAAATAAATGAAATCAATCAAATATTGAAGCACATAAATCAGGGGAAATGCCCAGTGACACACAAAAAGCTAGATACGTACAGCTTTTTCTCTGCTTCTCACACTGTCGTCAGGGTAGTGAACCGTGACTGTCGTTATAATCTGTAGGGCAACATGAAGAATAATGTTTATATGATGTAATTTATTCACATAGGAGCCTCATACAAATGTTACATCACGCTATAGTTGCTGGTTTTGTCATCTTCACCTTCCCATGGTCAGACTTCTTTCCCGGAAGCTCCGGATGTTTCTCGAGGATGTTCAGCGTGGCATCATGTAGCGTCAGGAAGAACATGGATGGCTGAACTTCATCATCAAAAAAACAACAGTGGTGCAGTTTCTCCAGTATGTAAGCTGCGGGTCAGGAGACAAAGTTCATCTCCAGTCAGTGATGCAGGCTAAACATGCTATTTGACACCAGAAATGAGGAAGTAGGAGTCAGGATTTTGTGGTGACTCATGTTATGGAGGTTGGTAAATGTAGGACTCCAAGTGAGACTTTTCAATTCATGATGAACGTGTCACAGATCTGAGTGAAAATGCAATGAAATGCAATAACTTTATACTCACGATCACAAGCAACAATGTAGACCTCAACTTCAACCCGGACCAGCTCTTTCAGCAACTGCAAAAAGAATAAGAATAAGAATAAGAATAAGAATAAGAATAAGAATAAGAATAAGAATAAGAATAAGAATAAGAATAAGAATAAGAATAAGAATAAGAAAGAAAGAAGAAGAAGAGGAAGAAGAAGGAGAACAACAACAACAACAACAACAACAACAAGAATTCACCGTTTTGAGCCCCTTCAGAGCCGAGATGTCCAGGAAGGAAACAGCAGCAAAGTCCAGGATGAGGCTGTGGAGTTCCACTCTGGGAACAGTTATGTTGGCTGGAAGGTTGGCATTCCAGTCAATCCGGGCCGGAAGGTCCTTAAAGTCAGTCGGCAAGTCCAGCTCCTCAACGTTGCTCTCGTCCTCAGACTCCTGGATTGGGCCACAAGATGTATTCACGAAGCCTTTCTGTAACAGGAGATGTCATTCTTTATGTTATGTCTCTCTGTACAGATATTTGCAGAAGCAGATGAGTATGCATAGTTTCTGGACATTTGACGTATGAAACCTGTGAGGTCATCTCCTTGTTGCCCTTGCAGTTCTGAGGACTACTGGTACTACTGCCTCCATTGTGTTAAATGATCTATTATTACCTCTCTGCCCTACGTCTGTAGCATGTTATGTGTGCAGATATTAACCCCTTGATAGTAACTGGAACAACTGGCTGACATGTTTTACTTATGTAGGGCAGTGCCCCACCTGTTCCATTCCTGCAGACACACTTAGACACACTCTGCTGGTTGTAAATCTCGAATGACAACTTGTAAACATGTTGTAAACCAAACACAACAAAGCCTCATCTTGTCAGTGCACCGCAGGCCTGGTCGTATTATGAACCCACAAATAGCTGCTTGCAATCCCTAAACCACCTGCAGAGCAAATACCAACACACTCCAAACTTTCTCCTGTTACTGTGACTACTGTGCTGACAATGTAAAAAAAAAAAGGCGTGAGACAATTTGTGGTTGTATGTTGTTGCAGTTGTTATCAGCGAACAAGGTAAATGGCATTGCTTACTGATGTCCACTGCAGGTCACCCTTTTTCAGGAGCTTGCGGATCATTCTGAGGGCTTTGTTTCTCTTTCTCAGCACTCTCAGTGGGTTAAATCCAACCTGAGGAGTACAGATCATATGATAAATCACAGATTTAAGATGTCATGTTACAAACTTTATTGGCCAGAATAAAGTTTTACAAGATGATAAAACTTTTTTATATTTTAAACTCTGACTTGAAAAATGGAAAACACTACAGCAGTTTAAGACTTACAGCTTCCACCAGCTTGCTCCTAAAGAACTCAATGTTGGCAAAGAAGATTGGTGACGGGATCCTGAAGATCTTCACTCCCTCCGGCTCATAGATCTGCAAAGAGTCATTTCCATTTAAGCCACATGTATTAAAGTCAGTGGAAAATAAGCCAATCTCTTTAAACTAAGATGTACAGTAAACATGAAACAGAGAAACTTGAAGATACACAATAAAACACAACTCATCTTACGTCAATATGGTCCTTTCTGTCTTTGTAGATGTCTGTTCCCTTGATGTTGGCCAGCACACAACAGCGAGGGCTGAAGGACAGAAAAAGCTTCAGTTTTTAAATTAATTGAAACAAAATGTTATACTGTGACTGAGAGGGGGAAATATGAGAAACAAACAAACAAACAATGAACACAGCCAAGAAAATAAGCAAATCCACAAGTGGTTGGTGACCAGATACTAACAACTGAGTCCTGATGACAACACTGAGCAGCTCCACACCGAGGCCTGCAGCCAGTCCGAGATCCAGTCCCAGTATGATGGCTGCAATGCAGGTGCCTAACCACACCACCTGGACATGGATGAAGGTGAAAACATAAAGTGCCATTACGGTTTTCACAAACACGCCATAATGATAGATTGTGAGACTGTGCGTGAACGCACAAAGTCCGGTTTGTCCCTCCTCCACAGGTACGGAAGTTCTCTGAACTGCATCAGCATGCCCTTCAGGTTGACGATCACCACAGCACCCAGCACTGACTGTTAAAACAATAGGTCAAAGGTCAGATCCCAGAAAATCCAGGCACCAGTGACCTTCATTTTTATGTTGGCAGAGTAAGAGGTTGGTCTGAGGTTTACCTTAGGGAGTGGCTCTAGTAGGTATCCAATGGCCAAGGTGACAATCATCACAATAACAGCTGAGAGTAATCCGGCTACCTGTAACGCACAGAGGAGGTAGAGTGTTAAACTGCAGCGGTGAAGATCACTCCTTTAGTGCCATGTCACAAGAATGGTCATGAGTTTAGATATTTAAACACATACTCTATTATGTGTTTCATCATCCTAGCACCTAATTCATATTGCACTGTGATCACATTTAATAGATTGACCCTTATCTTAACCTTAAATCTTACATATCTTCTCTCATCTTATATAAATGACACAAAGAATAAAAACAGGTGAGACATGTTTGTTTACCTGTGTCTTGCCACCCGTGCTCTCCTGCACAGCGGTCCTGGACAGAGCTGTGCTCGCTGCAAAAGACTTGAAGGAAGCTCCAAAGATGTTGCTGACCCCAAAGGCGATCAGCTCCTACAGCCGAGTCAGGAAGTAAACACCTTTTCTCATCAATACCGCTGCGGACTTTTATCACACAAAAACATGTTTAGCGTTGTTACACACCTGATTACCATCTATGGTGTAATCGTGTTTTACGGAGTAGACTTTTGCCACAGAGAAGGCCACAGCAAAACCTACTATAGCCATAGGGAATGCTTCCACCGCTGTCTCCTGGAAGATGTGCATGTTTGGAGCTATGGGAGGCTCATATCTGAAATTGTGCAGATATGAGTACACAATTATATATACACACACACACACACACACACACACACACACATATACATATATACATATATATAAGGTTTACTTTTAACTGTGTTAAATGTTTAGAAGAGATTGATTAAGTAAGTTTTGAGGAAAAATAAATCACATAGTCACAATCATTTCATGAGAAGAGATATCAAATATTTTATTCCAACACACACACACACACACACACACACACACACACCCACACACACACACACACACACACACACACACACACACACACACACACAGGCTCCCAGCTGATAATGCCCAGCTGTCATACTAACACATGTTCATATCAGTCCTGATGGGTGTAGCATGACACATTTACTGTGGTCGTTATCTTCACATGAACAATCTGTCCTTTGAGGAGTGTTTGTGGGACGTTCATTCACGTGACCTTTCAAGTAAAACAACTGAAGAAGAACATGGGTTCAAATCCATATGGCCATGTGACAAATTAAGAGTATCCCAAACTAATAAATAAGTTATCAGTCATCTTGCTTGCTGTAAAGTAAAGATACAGATAAAGATTATATTCATCTCATTTTCATTCATCTCAGCTTCCTCCACTGTTTTCAGTCTATGTCAGAACTCATGGCTTTAAGTAATGTGAGAGCTTTCTTACCCTTTTGGAATAGGGCCAACGACGTCGATGCCATATCTCGTCTTGAAGTCGAAGGCATAGGAAACGCCACACGCAATAACAGTCTGCAGAGGAAACAATGTACAACTATAAAACACTACATGGCAATTTAGTTTAGTTTAATATGTGAAATATTTATCTACTTGTTGATTACACATCTTGAGCGCTTGGCTTGAATCGATATTGCTGTCTATTAATTGTCTTAATGAGCACATAAATCTGATTATTGACGGCCATAAACGTCAAAATCAAAATTATGGTTATCCTTATCATTATGACTGTTTATATTATTATTAATAAGCCCTCAAACAGCTCATGCTATTGAGACATTTATAGGGGTTGTGTTGCAAATTGTTGCTCACCATGATAACCTCTATGGGGATGGGCACCGGCAGCTTGGATTTGAACCTTTCATTTAACTCCTTGACAATGAACACCACCACCATGATGACCAAGGAGATAACCACGTCGCAGACGTTGGTGGAGGTGATCTTGTTGAAGATGATCTCCAGGGTCTGAGAGGAGGAAGATAAATCAGACTCACACACAGATTTGATAATGAAAAACAGTCAGAAAGCTTTCGGCCGCTCTCTACTTACATATATGATGGCCAGTGGTCCACTGATGCCTGGGACCTGAAGCCCCAGCACAAACTTGAGCTGGGACACCAGGATGTGGACAGCGGCTGCTGTGGTGAAGCCGGACACCAGAGTGTCTGACAGGTACATGACAACAAAACCCACTTGCAGTAGTCCCATCGCCAGCTGGAGGAGACGCAGACGTTAGACATCGCCAAAAACAGAATGTTTTTTAACAGTCGTAAAATTGAAATGGGTATCATGTCATTTCCCTCGTGTTTCATTACAGCAAACTGACACTTTCCTGACAGTGTACTAAAGCTTGACCCTCTTATTGTAGGTTGGTTTTACTGTGCTGCTCCACCATCACCTATATGTTTACTTTAGTTTAAACTGTAGATGTCGTACCGACATAAATATACATTTGATGCATTTGTTTGAGGAGGTGTTCAACCTGCATGATGCCGGCGAGGAAGGTCACGGACGAAGCCACCAGCACTCTCTGCTCGTCCCTCGTCAGGCCTTCGAACCCTGTAATGTTAGTGGGTGGACCCTCGTCTGGGACCAGCCTGGTGACAACCGAGCCGATCATCAGGCACAAGACTGGGAACGGACCTGCAAAGAAGAGAAGGAGGACATTAGGTCTCTGGTTCTAGTTTACATGGACACACACACATAAACACACACACAGGTGCCTTGCTTACCCACTGAGATGTGCCTGGAAGTGCCCAGGAAGAAGTAGATGATGACAGGGAAGAAGGCGGAGAAGAGTCCATACCAGGGTGGCAGAGAGGCCAGCAGACAGTAGGCTAGACCTGCAACACACACATATACATACACTATAAGGCAGTTTCACAAAAGACAACAAAAGGCTTCTCTCCTATGTGTGCTAGTTTTTGGAATAGATCAGTGCTGATTAACTGAAGTGAAGGAAGTTAAAGGAAGTGAACAAATAATGCATTAATAATTCATTTCAAATCATTGTTTTGTTGGTAGTGTTTTGATTGAAATAGACATATTCTCTCAAAAAATAAACATTTTACCAGTAATTTAATCATATCTGATTTTAAATTCAATGGTGTCATTGTGAAGTCGCGGCTGATGTTTACCTTGCAGGACAGCAACCAGTCCAGTGCTGATGCCAGACACGATGTCACTGAAGAGCCACTCTTTCAGCTGGTAGATCTTCAACCAGCCAATCACCGGCAGGAGAGACAGAGCCGCGTTTTTGGCGCGTTTCGCATCGCACCTACAATTACAAATAAAAAAAAAACAAATATGGCAACAAGGTTAAAAGGATATTTACTTGTAAAGATAATAAATCATGCGAGTGTATTGTTCATTTCTAGTCAGACTGAGTGCTTGCTTTTCAAATTTTAAATATAAACTCCTCATATTTCTGATACAATAACTAAACTTAATTGAAGAATGTACTTTTAACACGTTTGCCTTCTTTGTTATTATTCATATCTATACAGTCTTCAAAGAATAAATGGGAGTCGATCACAGACTGGATCATCGTTTTTATCAAGACCATTGAAAAAATGATGGTTCTGTCTGTATTAGATAATGTTTTTTTATGAAGTAAATGTTGCCACACACACACATACACACACACACACACACACACACACACAACAAACAGAAGGTAGTGCATGCTCCTCACGTGAAGTACTGCTTGATGTGGTTCAGCATGGTCTTGCGCTTCCTGTAGATCTTCTCGTGCTCCTCGGCGAAGGACTCCTCAGAGTAGATCGGCCTGGCCACCACATACTGCTGGGCTCTCGCTCGCATCATTCTGCCTCTGCCGCCTGAAGGACCACTGCTTCCTCTCTATGTAGCTCTGACATCCATTAATCACATTAGGTTAGAAAGAGGATCCTGTCCTGCTTTTGAACATTAGCTATCAAAGAACATTCACAACAGGCAACACAACAAAGGCCCAGACCCCTAAGCACAGGCAGAGCACATGTGCCAGGTCAGGAGCGGCACTGTCCTGGGGGCCAGAATGTCAAGGTCTATTTAAGCAGATTTACACCAGAGAGAATTTTAATTGACCTTAATTGATTGAATTTTAACCCTGAAAACACTGAAACGTTTCACCTTTCATTTTGTGAAGAAGCAGGAGGCAAATATTTCCTTTAACCTGGAACTGAAAATACATTATCACCTCTTTTCTTTTCTTTAGGTTAGAAAGAGGATCCTGTCCTGCTTTTGAACATTAGCTATCAAAGAACATTCACAACAGGCAACACAACAAAGGCCCAGACCCCTAAGCACAGGCAGAGCACATGTGCCAGGTCAGGAGCGGCACTGTCCTGGGGGCCAGAATGTCAAGGTCTATTTAAGCAGATTTACACCAGAGAGAATTTTAATTGACCTTAATTGATTGAATTTTAACCCTGAAAACACTGAAACGTTTCACCTTTCATTTTGTGAAGAAGCAGGAGGCAAATATTTCCTTTAACCTGGAACTGAAAATACATTATCACCTCTTTTCTTTTCTTTTTTCCCGTGACTCTCATATCCTGTTGGACAGCAGCTTTTCCCACATACCTGTTCTAATCTGTCCCAAATCCAAAGTGTTGGCGCTCTCGTCCCAACCCTCCGGCTCCTGGGCATCAACTGGGATCTCAGACTGTTTCGCGATCAATAAATGCCCTGTGTCTTTCTTATCACAACTGTAATTATTAACAGCAATTATGATGAAGTCCCTGTTTTGCACCACTACTGGACGCTCTGCTTATCCTTGACCATTGTTCCTCCTGATATCTGCAAACTGCAACTCTCAGTCCAGGCTTTTCACTCCCAGTGAGCATTTGATATCGTTCCAATATCTGGAGGATAGGGAGGATGTGGACAGGACAGGACAGGTCATTGTTGTGACGTGGACACTAAGTATCTTTTCAGGAGGGGAAACACTGCAAAGCACTGGTCACCGTGTTCTATACGACCAACTTCGAGAGTAACAATAGTTCTTTGTGCTGCGGGGAACAGAGACAGTCAGTGGAAAAGCTGCTGAAAGCAACAGTTGTGTTTCCAAAATGTATTTAACCAGCAGCTGTGCGATAAGAGACACACTGCGGCACTGTGATAACCAGATTCCTGGTATAAAAGTTAAACACATTATTCGGTTACAATTCATGAGTCAACTTAACTGACCTTTAGAAGTCCTTTCCTATGCCCAAAGTATTACTCACCAAAACGAGAAACCCTTGTGTGGGTGCATGTGTGGGTGCATGTGTGTGTGTGTGTGTGTGTGTGTGTGTGTGTGTGTGTGTGTGTGCATTCAGCTGGAATGCAAACATCACAGGAAAAGTGTGTGAATGACCTTATCGAAGTGTCCGCTCTGGATTAAGTGGAGGTAGTGCCTTCCGCCTGCACAGTTCAGACCAGGCTCATGGGAAAAGTCTGTGTGTATATACTGTGTGTGTGTGTGTGTGTGTGTATGTACAAGTGTGTGTAAGCCCACATGCGTGAATGAGAATGAGATTTTCACGGCTCTATTCCAAATGTCCAAAAGTGCATTATTGCAATTGCGTCTGTCCTTTTCAATAAATATTTATGGAGCTCACTGGAACATCTCCTAATGATTCCTATCATAAACAGGTGTGATGGCATTGTATAGGTGGAGCTGTCAGATAGATTCCATCAGCCGCTACGCTGAGTGATAAGCAACATGAGGACGGTTGATATCTGATCAATGCCAGAGCAATCATCAAGTATCAGTTACCCCAAGGTCAGTGATTTTCCACTGCATTTATTTCCATTCAGAAAATGATAATAATAATATAGAAAAAAAAAAAAAACAGGACTGATGGAAAGAACAATGTGTTCATAGGTACGGGTGTGTGTGGATGTGTTTTCAGGGATCAAGTTCATTTTATGTCATGAATTGGAGTACATGGAATTTTACCTCCTGAATAAACGATCATATTATTTTTTAAATGAAATGCTGCAAAACTGAACTTTTGCTTTAACTCCTCCCCAGATCATGGATAGACCAATAACATGTCACTGATTTGCTAATTATTCAGATCACACTGAGTGATCACTAAGTAGTTCATTGCGTCCTTAGTCCCTGCAGAGTCATTTTGCATAAATAAATAAATGGTAATACACTCACCATATAGTACATTCAGTTTTGGCATATACATATACACACTGAATGTAAAAAAGAATTCTAATCACTTGTAACTAATAACCATGCTTGAGCTGTAATAGTCAAGTGTTTGCATATGTGCAATATGGAACATAAATCTAAGCATGCAAGGATGTGCTACTATTACGTGTCAGACAGGAGGGACCGTACTGTTATTGGCACAAAGTAGGACAGTGGCAGGAAGTAAATGCCTTGTCGTTGACTTCAAGCAAACAGACACATAACTAATGCTTAGTCTGAAAAAAAAAAATCCGGGGGAGTACAAGAACATCATGGACCTTCAGCCTTCAGAAAACTCATTGTCCTGCACTGGACAGATCTGAATGTGGTGAGAGATAAAGGGGATGCAAAGTCATCTATGTGATATTGCAACAATGTAAATCTCTGCTTCGACAGTCATAACTGTCCACTTTCAGTCCCACCCTCACATTATTTCAATTTATTGTCCTCCTCACAGCTAATATTGTGCCTTGTCACAGGGGGACAGACTCCCGATAACACTAACAACTTTCAGTGTTTAATGTCATTATTGCCACCTGTAAATCATTGTTTACACTTTGAGTTTGATCACTGAGTTTGATTTAATTTTTAACCATGAACCATATGCAAAAAAAAGTAAAGGGCTCTGGTACGTTCTGAAAAGGTGCTTTTTTTTGCAAGTCACAACTATGTTGGCACGTCAACATATCAGTAAAAGATTCACTAACAGTTTTTATTCCACCTAGTTATCTGATCTTGGGGGCCAATATCCAATTGTATTGACCGCAGCATTATTCAAGTTTTATGATTGCATGTACGCAATAATGGCACCTGGTAACCAATTAGAAAGAACAGTTGTCAGGTTAAATATGCAACGTAAAGTTAACAATTTCAAAAACAACATATGTGTTTACATTTAACCAAAACCACTATGTTTACCTTTGTTAAACCAAAGCACCACTGTTAAGAAACCTGTGGCTATAAAAACACTCCTGGTGACTGTAGCTGGATCAACTGGGAGTATCATTAGTGGCTGTGGAGGAGTTTAATAAACTACTGATAGTGTTATCAGAGAATGTGGCGTGTAAAAAGTTGTGGGCAGTGGAAGTCACAGTTTCAGTTGTCAAATTGGAAATGTAGAGTTCAGGGAAGTTTTGGAGCTTGACCGACACTGGTGGCTAAACTTCAGACTATCTAAAAAAAATTATAATGATTTAAAAAAAAATTACATTGATCCGAACAAGAATTTTTGCCATTTAAGTTATTTCTTCATCAATGAGGCACAGGACATCTTTAATATAAGGCATGGGCAAAATCACTGAAATCACTCCCTACCACATTACGGTAAAGAACAGGTAACTGTAATCTAACTAACTGTAAAACTCACTAAAGGACTAATACTGAATTTATACTTGATACTGTGTGTCATGAGTCATTTGAGATAAGCATCATGTTGAAATACATTGTACAAAAACCCTTTAAAACATGATCATGTCAGATTCACATACTCGTATATCCATTTTTTTTGTCATAATTCAGTGCATGAAAAGCTTAGTGTTAATATTGGGATATCATAAGCATAAATGCTGCAAGTGATCCCTCAATTACAAAACGTAGGTACACAGAGATGCACTCAGCAAATGACGTCTGACACATAAAAGGTGTTTTTATGAGTGTGTGGGTGGTTGAAGTAACACAACGTAACGTAATATGATTTGTCAGTATTGCAACTAACAGTTGTTTGCCTACCACCATTAAACAACAGAAGAACAACAGAAGGGGAAGGTGTTTTTATGACACAGACTTTAAACCCATCACAGGCAGTAAACAGCAACTATTCCCCCTTTGAGATAATGCAGGTAGACAACAGAACTGTTTACTGAACCCGCATCTGATGCAGTCAGACAGTATTGACAAGAGGCTGGAGATCAATAGTAGATTTCCAAGTAAATAATAATTGAGCTGATAATTAAAAATGCGTCTATCAAAAAATTTCAGAAATTAAAAAAAAATCAGAAATAGTTTCATGTGCGGATGGAGACAGTGTGTAAATATTAAGCAGTAAAAATGGCACTTACTGAAGTAGACAGGTCACTCAACTCAACCGATCAGGCCTCCGAGTGTTTTTAATGTTGCTCTAATGTGTCTCCATCTCTTGGCTTTATATCCCTGCCGATTCACCGGAAGCTGCAGCAAAATGACCCGTGGTGTACAGTTGGGCTGCATATGTGAATTTGCCTCTGTGACTAATGTCACCAGTATTGCTGTAGCAGCAGTCATGGCCGAGGACAGAGTTTTCTGCCAGGGAGCCCCAACAAGGTTACTACAAAGTTGGTACAGGTGCACAGGGGCGGAGGAAAATCTGTAATGACAATGAAACAAGCATGAGAGTTATTTCATTAGTCACTTTCAGCTTTACAATTTACAATTTCAGTCTGGAAGTGAAGTATGGTCCAAATATTTATAAAAAAGATGTGTGTAGAATATCTGTGCAGTCGAACAAAGCTGTAAATGTTGCATCAGTCGTATGTATTTTAATATTAAGTTGTAATCAGAATGAATGGGTTCTTCCAGTGAACAAACTTCCAAAATGTCAGGACAGACCTTTGACCTCTCCAGTGTTTCCAGTATATTCCTCTGAGAGCCATTAAAATATGCAACACTGGTTAAATATATTTTGTACTAATAATAATCATAATAATGGTGCTGATAATAAACATGGCAGTAGATCTTTTAACATGATCTGACACCTCCTCATCCCAGTATTTGTTACTGCTTAAAGATAAAGACAGCTGTGAACCCAAACAGACAGATAACAGCAGCGTGTTTGCCTCTCCTCTGTGTCAGAGGTGTGGATGACGAATCCTTCTCCTCGGCCAACTGGGCCACAAAACCAGGGAACTCTGCTATTATTTATACCTGACAGTCATTTTCCCAATGTATTTAAGTAATCATTATGTTTGCCACATCATGGTTATATAGCGTTCTCGCATGCAGAACAATGACTAAAGACAGTTTGGTGATGCTGATAATTAGCCTGTGATCATGGAAGTTGGGAGTTGTTTTCATATGTGTCAGCAAGGAGCTTCTCCTGGTTTGGTTTCATCTCATGCTTATTGATTAGTCAGTTTTTTTTAACCTGAGCTGATTTATCCTCAGGATCCTCCTCTGAAAAACAAATAAACTAAAAACACTAAATAAAGCAGTTTTATATTTATAAGAATCAGTGTTTTATCCCACACTTCCCCATGGACACACGATGACGCAGAGGGACTGGAAGCTGCTGCTGAAGTTTGCTCTGTTTGTTTACCTTGTAGCAGACGACTAAAACTCCTCATCAGTTGAAAATATATTTTCAAAAACCTGTGGTTTAAACTTTCTATCATAAAAAATGTGGCACCAGGCTAGACACAAAGTCAGTTCTGGCAGATGAACACTGCTGAAACATGCCCAGTGGGAATATGACGCCATTCAGAGGCGACAAAAGGTAATGCATCTCTGACTTATCATGGTTTGCAAACATTGCAAAACCAAACACTGAGAGCTGGAGTGAGTCCCAGCTGACATTTGGCGAGAGGGAGGTTGCATCCTGGACAGGTCATCAGCCAATCACAGGGCCGACATATACAGTATACATATAGAGACAAGCAACCATTTACATTAACATTCACACCAATGGTCAATTTAGAGTCTCCATTTAGCCTAACACCCAAAATATTATTTTATAATAAGCAGAATATTGTAATTGGTCCAAAATTTACCAGTCACAAAATGAGAGTATGAATATTATAGAAATAGAAATAAAATATGCATTTCATATATGGTATGTAGGGATCAAATTTACAGTTTAGTTTTGGACAGTAAAGGACAGTAAAGATGCACTGATATCTGTCTTTGTGTGTTAATGCCTAGTTTCCATTAGAGGGCAGTAACAGTCAACATGTGAACCGTCCCTGCTGAGGGATTAACTGATGTCACAAAAACAAACATTGTGCCTGATCATCTTTAACGAGTCTGCAAAAACCAAACAACAGTTAAGCTGCTCAAATGCTGACAGCATTTACTTTTATGTTAAAATATGTGGACAAATTGCTGTAATTTGGAAAACAAATAAAGGAAAGAAAAGTCGAGTATATTTCATCCTTGTAATTCATCCTCCACATTAACCGACCTCTGACCTCTCTGAATTTTAATCACACATATTAAACTACCGTGTTATTGATTCTTAAATTATATTTTGTATAAATGTCTCATTATCCACACCTGTTTTCATTGTTAGAGCACAGAATCTAATATGAAGGTTGTGAAGTGAATTTATTAACATCACTTAGTGAAATATCTGAGCAAACAGTGTACCTAGCTGGCTCAGTGTCCAGGTACACAACAAAATAAGAGGGAGAGGATGAGTCAGAGTAAGTGTATTTGTAGTTTTACAGATGATATGTACAAGTTATTGGGTCTAATGGTAAGCCTTTTGGTTTAAAAAAAGTTATTTTTATAAAACAATTTTGAATCAAGAACCCATAGTTCAAAAATGATTATTGCCTCTCACTGCAGTTTGTTTGATATGATTTTACGGTTCTGCATAACTAACTGTTAACTAACTATTGTCACAAGGTAGGAGCCCTGAATATATTAAATGAGACAAAGCTTGACATGCAAATAATGTGTAGTTTTGCAAACGCAATTTATGCATGTACGAAACCTAGCTGACAAACAAATACACAACATTATTGAATTAATATGCTTCAGAAAGATACAGAATGTCTCACATGAACGATATAACATTTGGGCAGAGACAGTATCTTATAAGTATGAAAACATTTTCTTACAAGAATATTAGATATGCATTTGCAAGAAAAAAAAACTGCGACTCTGTCTGCAAGTACAATAAAATATTTATATTGTTTACAAAAACGATGTTCTATGAGTGTAAAAAATTTAAAAAAACGTCTGTTTTCAACTATCGTGGAGTCCACCTTTATGACAAGCGAGATTTCTGTATTCCCGTGCTTTACACTTGACCATAAATGAAATACACTGTAATCATTGTTTACTGTATGACACAGTGGGTTGGTCCTGCCTACAGTCAAGAGGAAGTAGCTATGGCATGTTATTCACCTATCATGATTCCAAACTCCTGAGCTGTACCTAACTTTATCTACATATTTTTTTCTGAGATGTCCAGTGTTTTGTTGCAATTTCTTTATTTTTTATTTTTTACTACTCTTTTATTATCTGTTTAATGCACATTGCTGTTTAATGCACATTGTTATTCCTGTGGCTGCTGTAACGTTGAAATTTCCCCACTGTGGGACGAATAAAGGAATATCTTATCTTATCTTATCTTATCTTAGCTGTCATGCTATGTGCTTGTTTCCTGTTTCCTTGTATGCCTTGGAAGTCTGAGTTTAATATATTTGTGACTGCCTGATTGAATTGAAAAAAATCAAACATGGAATCTGTAGATGTCACTTGTCTGTAATTAGTTATGGATGGGCATAGTGCAGGTATTCTCATAAACTATCCTCCATGTAATAATCAAATACAAAACCACACAGAATTAAAGCAGGAAGTAAGTGTTATGAAGTTGTCATCATCATCATCATATGTAAGGAAACAGAACTTTCTTCCATGGACCATGTGAGAATGGGAACACGGAGCTCGTGACTTCATGTCAAGGCTTGACTTCTCTGGTTGCTCTGCTTTCGTCATCCAGCTCCCTGCCCCCTACACACACACAGAGCCACAAGAGGCAAAGAGCTGTCACTCTGATATTTATTTTAAGAAACGGGTCTGTGCTCTCCTTACAGACATGTCTAAAACATTGTTTATCAAATCTGAGGGTAATTTCATTGTTTAGGTAAATTACACATGGTCAACAGCATTTGATATATCATTGTAGATCAGTTTTTTTAATGTGACAATCTTTAGGTCAATAAGCAACAGAACTGGGGTGGGTTCAGTATTGATACCAGGCCAGTGTGATAAATGAAATATATTAAGCTGCTCAGTGCATACAATTATATTGAAAACATCATCTGAATATAATAAAATTGTCTGATTTACATTAAGAAATACCAGATGGAAGAATGATTAGGTTCAAAATCTGATTAATGATTTAATATAATTTAACAATTGACATCAGAGACATCAACATACACATGTTTATTTACCTTTGATGATGAAGGAACAGCTAATATGGTGAATGCATTGTGGTCAATTATGTATGTACATTTTTGTCACTGCAGCCTCTTATTACTAATCTTAATGAATAAGCCTGTAATTAAATATGGGAGAACTATTAATGTGATCAGTAACATATATTTACTCACTCTTTCATATCAAAATAAGCTACAAGATCTAAAAGATATTATAACACACACAATTTTGGGTTGTTAAGCAAGTGAAGAGCGCATGCGTTAAGATCTGCGGCCATATTTACAGACCGGAAAACAGGAATAGGTTTTTACTCCAGAGTAATCCATCCTGTCGCTGTAGACTATCTCTGTTATGCCATAAACCGTCACCATTGCTTGCTATCAGCAAAAGGTCGTTGTTGAACATCAACTTGAGGAGGTCGGTGGATAAATCAGTGTCGCCTCAGCCTGTAGCATCCTCCCAGCAGCTGGAGCAGCGAAAGGAGGTAAGACTACTCTCTGTTTGCCTCTTTGTGTTAGCTTTAGTTTTAACGTGAAAGGAGCTGAGAAACACAGCCTGTTACAATGAGGACTGTGTTGTTTGCCATTTACACCGTTGCATTAACATTAGCGTTATTAGCGTTATTTCAACACGCACACTCAAACTGAGGAAGATGTAGCTAGCTGTGGCACTTCCGGTGACAACCTCATGCCAGGGCAGTTGCCACCTCCGGTCAGAGACCTCTGCTTATGTTTATTGTGTGCTAATATTTCTTGTCACTACAAATGATAATGTCGGGTCAACAATGTGATTTAAATGTTTTGTCTTTGCAATTTGATAATAGTCAATGACAAGGACTCGCAACTCTAGTTTCTGCTAAACCGGACGAACCTTGTTGTCTCAGCGTTAACTGACTAAAGCCTCTTGTGTTCGTTTGTTTGTTTATGCTGAAATAAACAGCAGCTTTACGCAGGATTTAGCTTCACTTAGTGAACTATTTGTCTCATTGCGAATTGTTTGCAACATTGACAGCATTATGTTTGAGAATATTTCATATTTAATTATTTTAAAAGGATATGGCCTGAAAGGTTATGATTTGATTCAAAGTATCAAACTTGAACATGAAATGTTAATCTTAATAAGTAAATAAGTACGAAGCCTAGCCAGTTAGCTGAAGCACCAGAATGAAATTTCCATTCTCAGCAAGAGCTTTATCAGGTTTGATCCAGGCATGTGTAAACAGGTTTGAAACTAAGATTGTTATACCACTTATTAAATTTTTTTCTCACGCAAGAATGTAGCATTTTTAATGAATAAAATCGTCTTACAAACACCGAAACTATATAAAAATTTTTTTAACTCCTTCAAATTTAAAGTTTGTTGATTATCACCCGGGTTTATGCATTGTTAAGTGTAATGATTACATTATGTATGTTCAAGTGCAGCATGTTAGTCATTTTTTCCACATGTTGAGGCCTCACAGAGGACACTACACACCGTAAGATTTTGTATTGTAATAATAGATCACTATTGATCACTATAGATGCCTTGCAAATCCTTAAGAATGAAAACACAGAGGTCTGGTTGGTTATCATCACCCCCACCCACTCTTGCTATCACTTAAAAGCAGACAACCGAAATTTAAAGCCTGTTGTTTTAATAATAACCATTGTATCTTGTCATGCAGGGCCAGGACATGCAGACAAATTCAGTTTATAAAGGTTACAACAGTTAGATCTGAACAGGATGATGACAGAGAAGAGAGAGTGGAACAGATAATTACCAGTGGTGAAACGTATGCTCCGAGTCGACACAATGAGCCAGCCTGCCTCCGGTATGGAGCAAGAAGCAGCAGCAGCCAGTGTGGATGCAAACTCGCAGCCTCTGTACAGGATAGAACGTCCAGTCTACAATGAAACCTTCATCCGGTCACAAGTTCTCACCCGCCAAGAAAACACCATGACCCTCCAAGAGAGGCTAGCACATCGCTTCAGGTAAGTTTGGTCAATCTTTAAAAACAACACTGATAATTTTTTGTCTTGTGCTTATATAATTGGTCAGTTTATTTTGTATGGGAAGACAGAACATAATGGTTTTCAGCATTTTGTAGGATATGGGAATAAACTGGGTCTTATATCTTGTCAGTGTTTATCCATAACATTGTGCCATGTTTATGTGTATACTGGCGATCAAGAGTCTAGAGTGCAGCAGAGTAATTTTTGTATTATATCAAATGGGACGTCTGCAAGTACATGTTTTATGTGATAGTGTATGAAAAAGATTACATTAATAAGGGATGGAAAATAAAATTCTGTCTCCTCCTTCAGGTGTTCATCTGCGAGGGCCAAGGCAGTAGCTCTGAGCTTCCTGCCCATTCTGAAATGGCTGCCGTCCTACCCTGTAAAGCAGTACTTGTTTTCAGATGTGGTCTCGGGTCTCAGCACGGGAGTTGTGCAGCTCCCTCAAGGTCAGTGCCCCGCAGCCCAAGCAGCCCAGCTGTGTTGTACTATTGACAGCTGGAATGACATGAGGGTAAAACAATGTAAAGATGCATTTGTTGTCTCCTAATGGGTTGTTATTGGCTTCACGCAGTCTTTCTTTTGGTGAATCTGTAGCTCTGAGGTTCTGATGCAATCACTCGGCCACTGAAACTGTTCAGTTAATTTACAGTTCTCTCCATCTGCCCACAGGTCTAGCCTATGCTATGCTGGCTGCTGTTCCTCCAGTTTATGGCCTGTACTCCTCATTCTACCCCGTTCTGCTTTACACCTTCTTTGGCACCTCCAGGCATGTATCAGTAGGTGAGAAATTAACTTTAAGGTTCTCATATGGGCATAAATTGTCCCTTGTTGTTGCTGCCACCAGCTCTAGTTAGTGCCAGCCTGGAGACTGAAGAGAAACAAAGGGGCTTCAAAGACAGATCCCATGAAGGCTTCAACTTTGTTTTGTTGTCACCTCAAGTTCCTGTATGTTTTTCCCTGCAGAGAAAGTATAATAAATGTTATATATTATTCTGCTATACACACACACACACACACACACACACACACACACACTGTATATATACATATGTTTCATATGTGACTCTATACATTATGACAACTGTTGGGGTGTCGATGAGTTCATCAGCACTAAAACATTTACTGTAGATTAATCACTGGGATTTATGAGGAAACAGTTCTCATGTTGTAACACTGATGACACATCCTGACCAACCCTGAGCTTCCTTGTGCCTGGTGCTGAAGGCCATGTACAGGATATGTTTCAAAATTTAATTTGGTTCTGTGGTGCTAGAGGCAAAACACATTACCGGTTTTGTCTGAGAATTAGTGGGATTAGTTAGTGTTGAATCTGTTACTGCACTTTGTGGCATCTCAACCATTTCATAGAAGTCACTCCACATCATCTCAAATGTCAGCTTGAACTCTCTAAAAAGCCATCCTGACATAAACTTAACAGCCTCAGCCTTTTTAGACAAAAGCACTGATGTAAAATGTCTAATGCAAAACAAGAAGCAGGTTGCTCTGCAATATCGTCTCTACAAAAAATTCGGTCTCATAGCAAGTTACTGTGGAAATGATCCCCTAACTTGGCTGGGAGTGTGGGGGAATAGCTGGGCTGCTCTTCAAATGCTTGGCAAGACGACCAGGATACGTGTACACAAACACTCTGAAGTGCATGACCCCTTAGTTTCTCAGGGAATCATGATACTGCTGCACAGCACCAAGCCTGGACGTACTATAAGTAGAGCTAAGGTGAAACATGTCCATAATTCAGACTCGGTGTTTGCTGTGCTGCAGATTTTCCACACCGAATGTCAACAATGATAAGAGAAAACTAATGAAGATAAGAAGATAAGTCATGTAGCATAGAGCTTACAAAATTTGATTGAAATGTTTTGGCAGTTTGACGGTTTCTTTGTACCGTGAACCTTAAGCGTGGTATTTTGTGGGAATTTATTTTTGCGGTGTTCTTTCCCAGGTCTCATGCTGTTAATGTTTATCCTGACTCGCTGTCAGTACGCTGAGCTCTCACTGCATACTGTCTCTGTTCCTAACACAGGGGATCAGCTCAGATAATTCTTTCAGGCTTTATAATTTATACACAGTTAAAAGTTTTTATGTGCGCACGCCTACATTTTCTGGAATACAGCCCAAATTAAATTTTAAATACTTTTGCTTTTTTGATTTCAAAATCAATAAACGAGCCAAGCCAAAAAAAGTCACAGAATCGTTTTTCTGTCTGTGTTCTCTCAGGAACCTTTGCAGTTATAAGTCTAATGATCGGGGGTGTTGGTGTGAGGGAGGCGCCTGACTCGATGTTTCTCGTCCTGCCTGTGAATGGATCCAACATGTCTGCCATCATGGACACGGAAGCTCGAGATGCGCGGAGGGTCCAGGTGGCTGTGGTGCTCACAACCCTGGTGGGAATCATCCAGGTCAGTGTGGATCCTGGTGTTAATTTGATCGTTTTGATTTTGCTTTTGAGGTATCCACATGTTAATGTAGCTTTTGTGAAACAAAGCCGTATAGCTTGTCTTTTTCTTTCCTTTCAGATAGTCTTTGGTCTCCTCAGGTTTGGTTTTGTGGCAATCTACCTCACAGAGCCCCTGGTTCGAGGCTTCACTACAGCGGCATCTGTGCATGTGTGTGTCTCCCAGCTCAAGTACCTGCTGGGGGTGAAGACACAGCGTTTTAGTGGACCCTTTTCTGCCATATATGTGAGTAAATGATTGAGGTTGTAGGTGGGAGGAGCACAAAAAGAGCCTAATTTTTCACTAATTTAGAGCTGAGGAACACCTGTGACTACTGCAGAGTCAGTAGACCGGGGAACAAAAGCTGACTACCTTTTCACACAGAGGAAAAATCCAGATTTTAGGGAGTCTCAGTAGGTTTTTAAGGCCAGATTTTGACATACTACTTAAAAGGATCACAATTGATCATTCTATCCCATTTCCTATGTCCCAGAGCATCAAAGCAGTATTCAGTCACATCGCCAGCACCAACATCATCACCCTCATCCTGGGCCTCGTGTGTCTCGTCTTCCTATACACGATCAAATACATCAATGAGCGCTTCAAGAAGAAACTGCCCATTCCCATTCCTGGAGAGATCATCATCGTGATGGTGTCCACTGGCGTCTCGTATGGCCTGTCTTTGTCAGAAGGCTATAAGGTGGATGTGGTTGGGAAGATACCAACAGGGTAGGTTGTTCTTTTCTTATTGCTGGGTGATATCTGAATGTAATACAGAACTTGTTTTGTTCTTGTTTTGTTGTATTTAGTGGTTGTGGTTGGTATCTTAACATCTCAGCATAAACATGTTTGCTCACTGCGATGGAAATACAACTAATGTTTTCTTCTGTGTAACCAGGCTACTTCCCCCTGCTGTCCCAGAGTTCTCTTTGTTACCCAATCTGGTCACTGACTCCTTTGCTATAGCAATTGTAGGATTCTCAATGGACATCTCACTTGCCAAGATCTTTGCCCTGAAGCATGGGTACAGTGTGGATGGCAATCAGGTGAGCATCACAGTGGACTCCATCATTGATCAGTATGCTTGCATACAGGATTAGAGTTTGTCTCTTCCAGTAAACTTCTATTTTAAAGATAAAGCAAAAGGGGACTCCAGGCTTGGGTAGGGGGCAAGGGGATGCTTTATGTCAATGACTGTCCTGACTAAGATAGAAGTACCACTATGTGTGTGTCTGTGTGCAAAGTAATGCTCGCACTGATCCACAGTGGAAACCAAAGACGTTGTTTTTTGTATTTGATTTGTTTTGGTTCACATTGCCAATGACAAAATAACAAGATAAAACATGCACAGGTCATATGGTTATATGACAGAACAATAAAATGACCTTGTTGTTATACTGATATGCCATATATCACAGTCACAGATATGGAATGGAAACGCATACACTGCAGTTTTCTTTTTAACCTAACTCCTGGATTTCATTGTGGTTTGATTCTTTAGCATTAACATCTGTCTGTTGATAATTTCGGTCATTTTAAGAAGCTGTAAACAGGTTCACCTTTTTCAACCCATTAATTTTCTTAAAATCTACTTGTTCTGTAGGAGCTGATTGCTCTCGGCCTATGTAACTTCATCAGCTCTTTTTTCCGAACTTTCACCATCACTTGCTCCATGTCAAGGAGCCTTGTGCAGGAGAGCACAGGAGGAAAAACACAGGTAACACACACCAATACAGACTCACTTAACTTTTGAATTTGAATTGTTAAACAGTTATTTTAGTAAGACATGCCATTGGCTACTGCTGATTAATTCTGTGTATGTTTAGATTGCCGGGCTGCTGGCGTCTCTAGTTGTTCTGCTGGTGGTGGTGGCCATTGGTTTTGTTTTCCAACCACTCCCACAGGTGGGTGAGGTGTTGAGAGATACTGATTTTAAGTCTCATAAACTAGTAAAAGTTTCACGTTTGACCTAACGAGTTTGTAATGCTGCCAATCTAATGTGTTTCTGTAATGTTCTGCTCAAATCTTTCTCTCTGTTTTGGTTCTTAGACAGCGCTGGCTGCCATCATCATGGTCAACCTGTTGGGAATGTTCAAACAAGTCAGAGATATACCAAATCTGTGGAGGACCAGTAAAATCGAACTGGTCAGTGTGTCATATCAAACATCAGAATTATGACGAAAATGAATTCTTCGGCAGGCAACTCAGGGTCTTATTCCATACTGTTTAGTTCACTGTAGCTCGAGATGGATGTGATTTAAATTTTGATGTGTCTCTAATCTTAGTCTTTATACAATACATGCTGCAGCTTGACTGCTGGTTTAAGTTGAGGAATGTTAACCTCTTACCTCAGAGCAATAAGATAAAAGCTTTTGTTTTCTTGTTGTCGTCATCGCAGATGTATGTGATTATTTTTTACATACAGTCAATAACAGAGTGTACTTCTGACACAAGATAAGAATGGAATCTTGACAGTTAAGAGCAGTCTAATCGAATGTAGTCTAATCTGTGTCCTTCGTGAAAAGAGTTGAGTCAAACTTGATATGATGTATAAAGGATGTAGTAAAGGAGCTTTTTTAAAAATATAATTGTCCTTGTGCTGTTACAGCCACAGTGGTTTAGTCCTGTTTCCTCCTTGTTCTCTCTCAGGCCATCTGGCTGGTAGCCTTTGTAGCCTCTGTACTGTTGGGCCTGGATTACGGCCTCCTAGTGGCCATCGTGTTTGCCTTAATAACGGTCATCTACAGAACACAAAGGTACAGACATACAGTATCTGCATGTTTTCAGCTTGACTTTGTTTTTAAAATTGTTGCCTTTTATGTGCAAAACTTAATGGCACATTTTAGCATAGCATATAAAGCTTCTGTGTAAAAGGTATCTGATGCCTCTGACTCTATCTTTTCTTTCAGCCCCAAAAGCACCATCTTAGGCCATGTTCTGGGTACTGGGCTGTACTGCGATGTGGATGAGTATGAGGAGGTGATCTCAAGAAACAACAATTCAGTCTGAACAAGGGTAAAAATTTCCCACTGTTGCTCTGAGCTCTTTAAGGTTTGTGATTTGTGTTTTGTTCCCAGGCAGCCGAATACGAGGGGCTTAAGATTTTCCACTCCAACTCTTCAATCTACTTTGCTAACAGTGACCTTTATGTGAATGCCCTCAAGGAGAAGGTAATCCTGTACCCTATACCCGTGTGTGTGTGTTAATTAACATCACCACTGAAAAGTGTTGTCACTGTGCAGCCCATTATTTGCCAGACACATGCAGTCATGGATGTAAGAATAGTTTGGTTGCTTATCAGCTGTTGTGTTTTTTGGGAACAGTTTCACTGATCATCTATCTGCAGTTTATGATGCTCCCTGACATGAATGAGATTTTATTAGCATCACAAAGTGAAGCCTCTGTAATGATTAGACAGTTTGAAACAATTTTAATAAAAGCCTTCAGGAAGGGAGGGTTAATTACAGGTCTGTTAATTAGATTGCGTTAGTTGGTGTTCTGCCACCTGCTGCATATCTAAACAATAATTTGGAGCGCAATTAGTAACATAGAAACACCAGTAACTAAGCAGCAACACAAATAAGAGTTTTTACCCTGAAACCCTACCACTGAAATGCTAATGGAATTATTTAGGTCTGTTAACTTTTTTTTACTTGTCCTGTAAGTTGCTTTATTTTTGTTACGTTTTCCCTTGTCCACCACTGATGCTAATGTACTTGCAGACTGGTGTAAACCCTGAACTCTTACAAGCTGCCCGGGAAGCCAGGAAAAAAAAGAAAGAAAATGCCAACAACGGCTCTCCAATGAAGAGGTGTGCCAAGGTGAGTTTTACTATATATGTTTGACTATATTTGTTTGACGTTAAGGGAAGTGAGTGATTTCTGTGAAATGTTTATGCAGAGATCAGCATTTTTCATTTGCAATACCAAAGAATTTTTTAAAAATACCATTTGTAAAGCTTTTACATTAAAGCCCCATTTCTACAACTTATTGAAAAGACTACATGATAAAAATCAGTGTCATTGATTGTTTGCAGTTCGGAAGGCAGGAAGCAAAACATGCGGTTTTGTCCTTTAACCACGTGGCAGAGGAGCACAGGAACGGGCCTATGGGAGACAGACGCCGCGAATCAACTTCAGAGGATTCAGAGGTCATCTACCTTAATTCTACCAGCGGCGTCCACACAATCATCCTGGACTGGACACCTGTCACCTTTATCGACTCTGTGGGAGCCAAAGCCATCAAACAGGTTCTTTTGATTTCATTTCATCACATCAGGAGGGAGAGATACAGAAAAGTTTCATTTCTGTGCTGATTCTGCACCAATTTAGAAAATGTTCCAGGTGAATTTTTATGAGCTGTAACATCTAAATGCACTTCCAGTCCTTAAGCGATTCTGTTTCTGCAGGTCATTAAAGAATATGCAGCTGTGGATGTGCAGGTAGTGATAGCGGCCTGCAGCAGTAAGTAATCTCCAGCTTACTTTTGGTTTTGGTCTTTGTTGTACTGGGGTTTGGTGATACCTTTAACTGAGGGCTGTGATGAGATTCCTTCAATCATCTTCAGTCTGACTGTTTTCTTCTTTCAATCCCTGCCAGGAAGTCTACTGGCTGAGCTGGAGAAATTACAGTTTTTCACCGGGGTCATGAGCACAGACATGGTGTTCCCAACAGTCCACGATGCAGTGCTGTTCTATCACAACGAAAAATCCCACCAATCATAGCTGCTCCAGCCATTGAACTGACACGTCACAGGTCGTGACACCTGTAGCTTAGAACAAACCGTCTCTGACCTGGTCAGTGCCACAACCTGACTGGAAGGGGTGAGGAATGTGTTTCCATTGAGAGCTGGTTCTTCCTCCTTGCAGAGCACTCAAGATTCTGTGACCAAAGCAGTCAGAAGGCACTTCCATAAAGCCTTTATCCAATCAGAAGTTCAGGATGAAGTTTGCAGCTGACATTTCAACATCTCTTCAGCCTCATTCCTGTGCATCCTCTCTCATGAGGTAATTAGTTCAACTTTAACGTATTTGTAGCTTTGTGTAAGTTCTCACTGTTTTGCTGAAAGAACTACAAGCCTGAGTGACAGTGTAAGAGACATTTGCATAAGGGTCTAATTTGCTGGTAACAAAGGTTAATGTCACTGAGTTGTCCCTATGCTGGATATGGAAGTCTGATAGTTTAAGATATATTTCTGTATAACTGTGTATTTAAACCAGAAAAAAATACTGAAAGTCAGTTTTCGGTATCATGTTACAACACATTTGCACTGGTGCCCTATTAGTACAACACTAATGTTACACATTATGTAAGATGACAGTGTACTGAATGCTGTTTTTCATATTTACGAAAGAGTTGTGTTGTTACCCAGTAACACAGTGTGCCTTTTAATGTTACCATGTGGTTAAAAGTTAATTACGCATTAAGACTTAAATTGGGAATAAACTTTATTTTTGAGTGAACAATTGACAAAAGGGACAATTTTTACGTTTCTTTCGCAGCTCACACACACACTCACACTTAGTTGTAGGTCATGTATCTGGGGGTGGCGCTGAACTTGGCATAGGACTTGATGACCTTGTTAACAGCCTCCAGGAAGTCCTTCTCTGTGGCGATCTTCCTGCGGGCTCTGATGGCAAACATGCCTGCCTCTGTGCACACGCTGCGAATCTCAGCACCTGGCAGGAAATAAATCAAATCCTTGTAGGAAGAACTGGATGTCAGGTGGTTCACATAGCAAAACCCAAGCTTTGCAGTTGTTTCAGGTTTAGGTTGAGATTTTTTTGTTATGTACAACAGGACAGTTTTAACCTTTAATGTATGAGTGCAGCCCTATATGTGCTCAGGACCTTTGTTTTCAGGTTCAGACTAAAACAGACAAACTAAACAGGTTAAACTGCTTTCAGTCAACAATGGTACGGTGCCTTCCTGGCATTTACAGGCTACTTATTGACCTTTATAAAAACAGGTTTGATGGTGGGTTCATGGTGTTAAAAACAGCTCTACATTTGACTAATGATAATCATGTCAACAGGAAACGTCTGGAGGTACACAGGTAAAATAGAGCTACAGAGGTTGACAAGCTATTTTTGTAAGTGTTTCGTGTAACATATGGTAACATGGAAATGTAACGAAAATGTGAGGGACTGAATGCTACGGTGTCAGTCTTACCAGTACTGTTGGGACAGAGGCGAGCCAGCAGTTCAAAGCGAATGTCTCTCTCCACACTCATAGAGCGGGCATGGATCTTGAAGATGTGTGTGCGACCCTAAAAAAAAGTGAGTAAAAATAGGGGTGAAGAAAAATAGCTGTTTCCAAAAATGATTGAAAACTGAAAAAGTAAAATATATAAACAAAGATTGAATGATGTAATTTAATGTCATGACTTGTTTGATTTATAACGTGTCTGCATGTTGTAGCATGTTAACATGTAAACGTTACCTCCAGGTCAGGCAGGCTAAACTCAATCTTCCTGTCGAGACGCCCAGGTCTCATTAGGGCTGGATCCAGTGTGTCCGGCCTGTTGGTGGCCATCAGAACTTTGATGTTGCCACGAGGGTCAAAGCCATCCAGTTGGTTGATGAGCTCCAGCATAGTCCTCTGGACTTCATTGTCTCCTCCAGCACCATCATCAAAACGAGCGCCTGGTGGGTACAATCAGAAAAAGTCAAGTCTCCATGGTAAATATATTACACATTTGTTGTATGTGCTTTTATTATTATTTTGATTTTGGTTTCACAAATATATACTTTGTATTCATTTTTAAAAACATCATGCAACACACTAGATAGAAAAAGCACTTCAACAAATACTTTCACACATAAAAAAGGGACATTGAAACGAGCTCTACCTCCAATCGCATCAATTTCATCAAAGAAGATCAGACAGGCCTTCTTAGTTCGGGCCATCTCAAACAGTTCACGCACCATCCTGGCTCCCTACAGTGAATGGAGGAAAATGGAAAAAATTGTAACCCTTTTATTAGTCCACATTCACATAATAAATAGCTGCTACTCCATGGTACTGAATAGTGGGATCTGCCTTTGCAGACTCACCTCTCCCACATACTTCTGCACCAGCTCAGAGCCAATGACTCTGATGAAGCAGGCGTCAGTTCTGTTGGCCACAGCACGGGCACACAGGGTCTTTCCGGTGCCAGGGGGCCCAAAGAGCAACACACCTTTTGGAGGCTCAATACCCAGATTGACAAACCTCTCAGGCTGTTGAGGAGAAGAAAACAGGTGAGTCTCGGTTATCAGACAGGATGGAGGTCTGGTTGCAGAGGAAAAAGGAAAAAGTAACGGAGATGTGTGTATTTGTTGTAATTTTATTGAGCAGCAACACACCTAAAGGTTGTTTGCCTAGCACCATTAACAACGCCAGAAGTAGTGTGTGAAGTGTCATCCAAATAAAAAAGCTGTTTTTTTGTCAAACGCAGGTGTGGAGACATGATTTCCATAAATCAATTTGTGATCACTCACATGCAACAGGGGGGTTTCGACTACTTCCCTCAGCTTCTCAATCTGCTCCTTACATCCACCAACATCACTATACGTCACATCAGGCTTCTCCTCCACCTACAGTGTGACATTTGGACAGTCAGTCAAGATCCCTGAAAAGGGTCCACTAAGAAACAATGCACAATTCATGGTCAATCTATATCGAAGAATTATATCAATATTGACTTCTGCTGATTTCTACAATAAGCTCCAGAAGTGCTGTCTTTACACAGGTTTTTTATTGGAGTCATACCTGCATCATGGTGACAGTCGGGTCAATCTTGGGAGGAAGAGGAATATGGATCTGATACTTGTTTCTGTCAACGCTGTAAGAGCAAAGAGACAATATATTAAGCAGGTTATTTAATCATAAAGTTCACACACATAAATGTGGTGATATGAACATTAAATTTGATGCCTCTACATCATATTAATGCCTCACCCGACTCTCATGCCCTCCTCGATGTCAGTTGGAGCCACCTGGTCGCTCAGGTCGACCACAAATTTGGCAAACTGTTTGACATTGATGATGTATTTTGGGTCCTCGGAGTCGGCATTGATGATCTTTGTGCATCTGTGAGGAAGTTAAAAAAACAGGATTTAAGTTAAAGCCAGGACACGTTTCTGATATTTCAGCAAACCTTATATTACATTAGATCCTGTATTTGTAGTCATAGTAAAATAATCCTATTGTGCTGTTCTTTTGCCTCTCATTTATTACCACATTAGTTATTGCAGAAAGCAAAAAACGTCATTTAAAAAAAATATTGTCAAAGTATCTTGTGCCACGTCAGATTATTATACTGCCTTATGATTAGTGGGACTGGTTTATAATTGCTGCACAGTTAGCTTTACCTTGCCACCTGCAGTGGCTGTTCACTCTGCAGAGTCTGTTTGTCAGCAGCCAGGTCCCAGAGTGCTGGTGGGGCCAGACCAGTGTCTGACTCCTTTATACCTAAAGAGGCCAAAAATACATTAATAATAATCACACACTGCAGAATCTTAATCACAAAAAATACCCAGTGTTTACCACTGTCACCTCACAGACATGGAACTGTGTGTTCATGGTTCACCTGTCAGCTCGTTGATCTTCTTGAGCAGCTGCTGGATGTCATCTTCCACTTGTTTGATCTGTCTGGAGTAGGTGCTTTGACCCTTGTGAGAAACAACACGCACCATTAGAGTGCAACTCAGATTTAGTTACTATAAGGCAGATTACACAATTTCACAATGGATGCAAAACCCATACAAAGGTCATACTTACATAGGTTTTCAACAGCGCGATGTCCCCTTCATCTAAAGCTATAATGAAGAAGAAAACAACAATGATGTCAGCAGGCCGCTAGCATCGTTATCAAACTGAGCGCCACAGTGCATTGAATCCAGTTTTAAACGGTATCTTTATAATCACAGACACTCTGTAATGCATTACGTTCACTTAACAACGGTTACTGTAGCTGATAGCAGGAGTTTAACGAGCGCAGCTAATGTTAGCCAATCAGCTAATGTCGGCGATCCTTGTCGGTAAGAATCATATAGCAGTTTTTAATAATTAAATGCAATTATCTTTACACATACCTCTAATAGGGGCGTCGGCCTTTTCCTCCTCCTTTATTTTCCTCTGGTCGTCTCCCAAATAATCCGGCATATTGAAGACAGACTGTTCTCACAAAAAGACTAGGCTGGTCGGCAGCTAAACTGTACAATTACACAGCAGCTTTGGCTTTCCGCTCTGTGCGTCACTCACCGGAAATGTACGTCGGAATCTTATTGAGAATGTACCACTGATAAAAAAAAATGTTTAAGTGTAAAATAGAAATACGACGCAGTATTATTGCCACACTGAGGGAAAGAAAAAATCACAGACTTGAAATGAAAGTTGTAAATTATGGCTTTATTCTCGTAATGTTATGACTTTATTCCCGTAAAATTAAGACTTTCTTCTCGTCAATTTACAACTTTATTCTTGTAAATGTACGACAATTTTCTGGTAATAATATTACTTTATTCTCGTAAGACTATATAAAACTCAGTGGATTTTCTTTTCCTCAATGTGGCCCTAAAACTCCGTCGTACCGTACTTATAATTATACATTTCTCCATAAATATTGTATGCGTTTTCTATGAAGCCGTTAGGGTTTTCAGCGAAAACACACTGGTGCATTAAACGCAGTGCGGAACCCAGTGGGTAACAACAATCAGGACAACACGGACAGTTCAGCCGCGTAACAGCGGTGCTCGTTCCCGGTTTGGCACCTGTGAGGGGAGGCCCATGTGGTGTGTCAATGAACGGGCCACAAACTTCAGCACTTTAGAAAACTTCCACTTGTTTGTTTCAGCACGTGAATGTTCAAGTAGCCCGTTACTCGAAAATGCTGCTAGAAGCGCTGGACGGAGATGAAACGGTTGTTTTTACAGCCGCTGCCGGTAAGAATGAAGGAGGCTAGAGGACGGGTGCTAGCTAAGCTACCAACACTTCTATATGAAGTGTTGCTAGGCTCGTTAGCATGCCGCTAGACCGCACACAGCAGGGACCAAGCTAATATTATTCAGTGGTCAGTTAAGTCCCTTCATGTTTTAGTTATTTTGTTTTTATTTTAGGTTATTTCCAGTCTCTTTGTCATGTTGGACAACGCTGCCAAATCATGGTAGCATATGCTACAGTGATTTATTAGCTGTAGCCTCTGTGCACACGCTGCGAATCTCAGCACCTGGCAGGAAACAAATCAAATCTTTGTAGAAAGAACTGGGTGTCAAGTCGTTCACAGAGGAAAACCCAAGCTTTGCACTTGATATTACATAATTCCTGAGCACCTGTAACTACAATATTGATACTGCATTCATGTCTCCGGGAACTGAGGTGCTTGCAACCAGTCATGTTCATAAAGTTTAAAAATAGTTTGTATCAGAACAAATAGCATGTAGCATGACTTACATTAGCAGGGTCAGTACACATTACACATATTTCTGTCCTGACTCTGATTAGAGGGCATGACGTTTGTTTTACATCAACACCCCCCACCCCCCCAGCCTCTGTGCAGGTCCAGGTGGAGCCTGTGGGACGGTGGCTGGAGGCCTATATAAGGAGGAGGAACAGAAATACATCTGCATCCTTTCAGGAGCTAGAGGAAGAGGAGGTGTCATCTGAGGAGTCTGAGGATGAGGAGTTTCAGTTGGAGGAGTACCCGATGCTCCGCACACTCGACCCCAAAGACTGGAAGGTATCAGTCCAGCCCAGTAATAACTTGTGTGTAATGCTGTTTCATTTTAGACTGTCCATATTTAATAGACACACACACCGAGAGTCGTTTAACCTCTTTGACTTGTCACTTGTCAGAATCAGGATCACTATGCTGTCTTAGGGCTCCCACACTTGAGATACAAAGCCACGCAGAAACAGATCAAAGCTGCACGTAAGTGTTTTACCCCCTCCTGGTCTTTTGAATGAAATCCTCCAGCTGGTGGTTGGATGTTGGCCACATTCTGCTGTTTCTCCACAGACAAATTGATCGTTTTGAAGCATCATCCTGACAAAAGGAAAGCTGCCGGAGAGCAGATTGTAGAAGGAGACAATGACTACTTTACCTGTATAACTAAAGGTATATAATGCTTTTAATTTTTATATTTAATGCTTACAATAATTGTGGCATCTAAAGTTCATGTCAGTCCTCTTACAGTACCTCTTCTTTAACTGCAGCTATAGAAGTTCTGTCAGATTCCGTGAAGAGAAGAGCCTTTGACAGTGTAGATCCTACTTTTGACAATGCTGTGCCATCAAAAAGCGAAGGGAAAGAAAACTTTTTTGAAGTGTTTACTCCTGTTTTTGAGAGAAATGCAAGATGGTCTTCCAAAAAGCACGTACCCAAACTGGGAACCATGGAGTCATCTTTTGAAGAAGTGGATCATTTTTACTCTTTTTGGTAAGTAATAGTTTTATGGTAGATAGATGCTCGTAATGAGATTTAAAATAGAATCAAAGCAAACTGATAATCTGTTATTTTCTACCATTAAAGGTACAACTTTGACTCATGGAGGGAATTCTCATACTTGGATGAAGAGGAAAAGGAAAAGGCTGAATGGTGAGCCAACACATGTTCCACCCATCCAGTACTGATCCAAATGTAAGGTCATATAATACTACTTTAATGCCTGACGCAATTTTGTCCTGCAGTCGAGATGAGAGAAGATGGATTGAAAAGCAGAATCGAGCTTCCAGAGCTCAGAGGAAGAAGGAGGAGATGAACAGAATACGAACACTAGTTGGTACAGTCCTGTACAGCGAACACACACACTGCACAAGTTCATCTCTTTTAAATATCACACAGCTGCACAAGATCCAAACATCATAATAGTCTATAATTTTCACAGTCTGATAATCAGTTTTGTTGCTTCCCTGCAGATACTGCTTACAGCTGTGACCCCCGAATAAAAAAATTCAAAGAAGAAGAAAAAGCCCGAAAGGAGTCTGAGAAAAAGGCAAAAGCTGATGCTAGAAAAAAAGAGCAGGAGGAGAAGGAGCGAGTAAGTTTTATTTATAATTGTGTGTGTGTGTGTGTGACCAGCTGGTGGTGCTGCTGAAGTTTATGACAGACAGACCATGTCCTATGCAGAGCAAGTTCTGGATTCTTAAATCTTTACATTTGGCTTTAAAACTATGTCACGACTTTGATAAATATGAATTAATTGTGTGTTTAACAGGCTCGGCAGGCAGAGCTGGAGGCAGCTCGTCTGGCAAAGGAGAAGGAGGAAGAGGAAGCCAAGCAGGCAGCTCAGCAGGCAAAGAAAGAAAAGGACATCCAGAAAAAAGCCATCAAGAAGGAGAGACAGAAACTCAGGACTACCTGCAAGGTTTGACTTCATCGTCATTGTTATTATTATCATTATTGGACATTCTTGTCTCAGACCTGAAGCATTACTGAAATATTGTGTAAAGATACATTAGATCTGCAGTTTTATCATCCTAATTGTCTTCTGTCTTCTTTACGCACCTCTTTCACAGACCTGGAATTACTTTTCGGACAATGAAGCGGACAGTGTGAAAATGATGGAGGAAGTGGAGAAGCTCTGTGATAGGCTGGAGTTGACAAGGTACAGTAAATAACAGTATCATCAGCTGGATGACTTTTAAAGCTTAACATGCCAGACATGGTCCCCAAATGCATCCTAAATCTGAGTTGATCTGTCGTTAAATTGATCGAAACTTAATATTCTGAGAAGATGTTTATTCATCTAATTATGGCATTTGTGTGTTTCCAGTTTGCAGTCCCTGAACGAAATCCTAGCTGCAGGCTCAAAAGAAGACAGCAAGGCTGCTGTGGAGAAGCAGGTAAGAAAAATAATATGTGTTTTTCTTCCTTGAAGCTGGGGGGATCTGTACCAGTGTCAAGGTATATAGTCCACATTAATGTGCAAACATGATGTTGTTGGTTACCTCAGGTGCAGGTGGTGAACGCCCAGCTACAGAGGGAGAGGGAGGCTGAGGTCCAGGCGAGGCAGGCCGCTCGTACTGCTGAACAGGCCAGTGGGGCAGGCGGCGGTGGGGGGAAGGGCTGGAGTGAGGACGACCTTCAGCTGCTCATCAAAGCTGTCAACTTGTTCCCCGCTGGAACAAACGCCAGGTAGATGATCACAGTTATAGCAGAGGGTTATGGTGCAAGGTTCGGCGTATTGAAGACGTTCGTGGACCACAAATAATGAAGCCCTGGTTTGCAGTTTTTTATATACAGGGGGTCCTCGAGTTACGACGGAGATCTGTTCCTGAGAATGTGTCGTAACCGAATTTCGACGTAAGCCGGAACATACATTCATATGTAAGGTAGATACTAAATTGTGCCACTAGACGTCGCTATAACACCACGCTAAAATAAGAGTTTACTAGGGTGAATTGCCTTTTGTCCCTCTTGACACACCGTAGGGGTTGATATCGCGAGTGTAATGAGCATTTCCTTTAGATTTCTGATATCAACCTTGTAGACCCTGTGTTGTGAATAAACCTACGGTATTGCCACGATCCCAAACCCATCTGTGTCCGTGTGCATCTACTTACCGGCTGCTGCTGCACCCCCTGCCAGCCGTCCATTTCACATAAGTAAACACAATGCAGAGTAGCCTAGCTGTGGAGGTGTTGGAGAGCCGGCACCAACTAGTTCCGTGCGAAGTCTGTACATATTTACAGGGCAAACCGCTTAAGCCGAAACAAGGAAGTTCATGGGAGATGTGTCGTAACCACGAAAACGTCGTATCTCGAGACCGTCGTAACTCGAGGACACCCTGTACTGAAAACAGACCATCAATCAATCAATCAAATCAGAAGACAAGTGGAATATGTTTTTCTCTTCTAGATGGGAAGTTATTGCCAATTATATGAACATACACTCCAGTAGTGGCATGAAGAGGACTGCCAAAGATGTCATCAACAAAGCCAAGAATCTACAGAGACTCGGTGAGTTACACAACTGACTGCAGACTATGTTCAGGGTCTTGTAGCTTTGCCCAGAAAAGTGCAGGTTTACTTTTTTGTGCTTTGAGCTTGAAATATTCATTAATTGCATTCTTGTTTCCGTAAGTACACAGATAATGGTAATAGGTCTGGTATAAAAGTTTTATACCAGGTCAAATGTAATTTCTACAAATACAAAATGAAAATAAATACTTTTTTCCCTTTAGAAATGATAAATGGCAAATGCAACAATTAACAAGTCAGCAGATGAACAGGCCCTTCTCCGTGTTTGTGGTATATTGAGATGATACAGTATTAAGTCAAGTCCAGTGAAAGTCATCAGTACACAAGATATTCTTTTCACGACACGGCTCCCACGAAACCTGAAAGCAAATAATTTGGTGCTACCAAAGTTAACTCAAATGTATAATATTTCATTTACTGATAAAGAACAGCTTAAAAAAACAAATCAGACTACACATAAAAGGCATTGTTATTATTGGGTCATATTAGTGACACAAGCGATTTAAAGGACATGGTCACAATCTGATGGACATACTGTTAACAATAATGATTAAAAAAAGTTACCATGTTGTTACTAATTTTGATCATGTTACTGAATTTTAATAAAGATAAATTGGGTCCTATGACTATTATCCTCTCAGATCCACTACAGAAAGATGAGATAAACAAAAAAGCCTTTGAGAAGTTCAAGAAGGAACACACGTCAGTGCCGCCCTCCTTCGACAACGCTGCGCCCTCAGAGAGATTTGATGGTGAGTGCATATCGCTGCATGGTGAATGTAACTGGATAAAACAGACTGAAAACACATGGGGGAGAATAAACAAGTTACAAAAGCTAATGTTGAATGTCAAAACAACCCACCTTTGTTGTTGACTGATTGTTTTTTTTTTTATATCATCCAAACTCGAAACATTCAACAGGAATCAAAACTCAAGAGCTGTGTAACAGTGTGCTGTCTCCTCTCCTTTAGCCTCTGGTGGTGATAGTAATGCTGCACCCTGGACCACAGAGGAACAGAAGCTTCTTGAACAGGCCCTCAAGAGCTACCCAGTCAGCACACCTGAACGGTGGGAGAAGATTGCTGCTGCTGTCCCTGGACGCAGCAAGAAAGATTGTATGAAGAGGTACAAGGTAAGACAGTGCTTCTTTATATACTTATTTTCCAGGTTGTTTTATACGAGACATGGGTAGTATCAGTACGACTTATAAGAGTGAGTGTGGTAACAATGTGATGACAATGCTTCTTTAATATTTCATGAGGCTTTTAATGGTCCAGATTTTAGAAGCTGGTTAAAGAAGTGTTCAACTTCATTAGCATGTGGTAGTTTGGTGTTTAAATTTTTATACTGCAAAGTTGATATTTTATACCGATTGCAGGCGCATCTCAATTAATTAGAATAACGTGGTAATGTTAATTTATTTCAGTAATTCAAAAAGTGAAACTCATAAATTGGTGTATTATCATTTTGTCAGTTATGGCTTACAGCTCATGAAAATTCAAAATTCTGTATCTCAGAAAATTAGAATATCATGACAAAGTTCAATATTGTAGACTCACTGTGTTACAGTGTCTCCATAAGGCTTGAAATATTTCACTATGTGTACAATAACTGATATATGCAAGTTTCACTTTTAGTTCTTGAAGGAGAACTCTGGTGATTTTTACACTCAGGCCATAGCCCTTCGGCTCACCAATGCAGTAGGGAACAAAAACCCAGAGAATAAATGATGCAGCCTTGCCCAAGATATCACCATAGTCAGCTGGCGCAACTTTGGGGCTTCAGTGCTTTCCTATGGGAGTAGTCGCTTGTTTGGCCCTTAAACGTCAGAAAATCTGTTACAACAGCTTCGGTTTTTAGTGGCAGCCTCTCACTCCCCCCTCTTCCTTTAAAATTGACCTACGTAATTGATTGTTGAGCTGAGTTCCTTCATGCGTCTCATTAGGTGGCGACTCGTCTTCCAAAGCTGTTGTTAGGATTTTCTGATGTAATTTAGAGACGATATGAGAGTTGATTGACTGCCGCCATAGGAAAGCATTGGAGCCCCCCAGCTGTTTCTTTCTCTGAGTCTTTTCTCCCTACTGCATCGGTTGAACCCAGGAGATACAACCCAAGTGTACACAATAAGTACTCCTTTAAATAAATTCATTTTACCATTTTGTTCTAATTGATTGCACCTGTTTAGAACAGTGTTATTCATAAACACAACCAATGTGTTTCTGATGTACATCCTGTTTCTCTGATAGGAACTGGTGGAGATGGTTAAAGCCAAGAAAGCTGCTCAGGAACAAGTGGCAGCCAAGAGTAAAAAATGACAAGAACAACAAATGACAATAGTATCTGTTATTTTAACATTATTGTGTTGGTCTCTATTTTATAATAAAAAATTAAAGGAGGAAAAAAATTCCACAGACAAGAGTTAAATACTGTTTCTGTTTATATGCTATACATTAACATAGTTAATCTGTCATCAGGATCTCATCCAGAACGTTCCACTGCGGATCTGGTTGTAGTTTGGCAGCTGTTCGATTGGACCTGCAACGAAAACAGCTTGTACATGACCCCTTTAAAACAAAGCTGAATAAAATGTGGTTTTGTTGATCTAGACATCAGTTCTACCAAAATGAAAAGCCAGGTTTGACTGATCCTGGATTATCCTTAACTTGCTGTGAAGGTGTAGTCATTCAGTCTAACCTCAAAATTAAAAATGAAAATTGGATTTATATGATTTATATTATTTTTTAGGATAAATTAAATTTATTCTGTGCTACCTACTGTATATTTTAGTCATGTTGATTTCCTCTGGTGAATTAATCATTATGTCTGATAGAAGTATGAAACCAAATCCAACCCTTTAATACCTTCTCTGCAACTACAAACTGGCAGTATTGAATAGTATATTAAGTTTTGTTGATTTCTAGAAAATAATAAATCCAATTTTCATTTTTGGTATGATCACCTTTGAAACAACACTGCTGTCAGTAAACTAGGGGGGTCCTCATACCTTTTTCCCCTTAAGTACTTAAGTTACTCGTACTCACTTCATACGCCACTTCATTCTCTGTCACTCTTGTGCAAAGACACATCCTAACAGGAAGCAAGAAGATGGTTCATCCAATCAGATTTCATGGAACCAGCAGTTATGATCTTACATTTTACATTTAGACCTGTGAGTAGATGTAACAGCCTTTTTGGTTCAATGCTTGTCCTCCCACATGTCTTAAATTCCCTTCCTGTGTGTGCAACTGAACTTACCACTCCATCTGAGTGAAGTGCATCATATCATTGATGGTATCAGGCTCACACACCATGTAGAGTCCCCACAGGCCTGTGTCTGTGTAGCAGGTGTTAAAGGACTGAAAGCTGTGGCACAGGCTTCCCTGGCAGGCCATCTGGGAGGACAGGGAGGGAACTGCAGGAGCTTCACCTTGATATCGGCCAGGAAGTTTCCCAAAGTGATACTTAGCCAAATCGATGAGCTCATCATGTGAAACTCCTGATCAAATGTAGAAAGTGAGAAAAACTTATTTCAATATTTGGTGTGAATTCATGCCTATAATTTGTCATGAGTTTAACTAATTTAAACATCCTTTCGTCTTGTGAATGTTTCTAATATGTAATGTTTTTACATGTTCATATGAAGCTAGGCATCATCTCATATTAATGTTAAATTAACATCACTGACCTCCAGCAGCAGCCAGCACTATTCTGGGACCTTTGTAATGAGTGGTGATGTACTCTACCAGGTCTCCTCTATTGATGGTCCTGCATTACAAATAAATACGCAAATGAGACAGTGTATAAAAGAACTGTGTTACAGGCCAATACTGTGCTCAACAAATCAAACCAAAGCAGTTACTCGTTGCACATGAATGGGCCGTCTTACTTGATGTTCTCAGTGGGACCCAGGATGGTCCTGCCCAGAGCTGTGGACTGATATGCTGTGGCATGCAGGTAGTCAAAGACCACTTCCTGCATCTCTCTAAGGATGACTCCTCGCTCCCTCTCAATCTCCGCCTCGCCCAGCGTACTGTTCTGGATGATGTCAGCCAAAATTTCCACAGCTGGAGACAAAGAAACATTTCAATTAACGATATAAAATATTTTATTGGTAATTATGCACACACACACACACACACATACATATGTGTTATATATGTATGAGATGTTCAGAAGTACATTTCATGTGATGATTGTCACTGTAAAAAAAATTGTGCTTAATGTTATCTTTTTTTGGTTAACATTTACAAACACCCCGCCCCCGGCAGCCGTCCATTCCACGTAAGTAAACACAACGCAGAGTAGCCTAGCTGTGGAGGTGTTGGAGAGCTGGTACCAACTAGTTCCCGTGCGAAGTATGTACATATTTACGGGGCAAACCGCTTAAGCCGAAACAAGGAAGTTCTTAAATATATAAAAGTTTATAAAAGTTAAAAAGTATAAAAAGTATAAAAGTTTTATACCAGGTCAAATGTAATTTCTACAAATACAAAATGAAAATAAATACTTTTTTTCCCTTTAGAAATGATAAATGGCAAATGCAACAATTACCAAGTCAGCAGATGAACAGGCTCTTCTCCGTGTTTGTGGTATATTGAGATGATACAGTATTAAGTCACGTCCAGTGAAAGTCATCAGTACATAAGATATTCACAACACGGCTCCCACGAAACCTGAAAGCAAATAATTTGGTGCTACCAAAGTTAACTCAAATGTATAATATTTCATTTACTGATAAAGAACAGCTTAAAAAACAAATCAGACTACACATAAAAGGCATTTGTTATTATTGGGTCATATTAGTGACACAAGCGATTTAAAGGACATCGTCACTATCTGATGGACATACTGTTAACAATAATGATAAAAAAAGTTACCATGTTGTTACTAATTTTGATCATGTTACTGAATTTTAATAAAGATAAATTGGGTCCTATGACTATTATCCTCTGTAAAAAAGTATAAAAGTTTTATACCAGGTCAAATGTAATTTCTACAAATACAAAATGAAAATAAATACTTTTTTTCCCTTTAGAAATGATAAATGGCAAATGCAACAATTAACAAGTCAGCAGATGAACAGGCTCTTCTCCGTGTTTGTGGTATATTGAGATGATACAGTATTAAGTCACGTCCAGTGAAAGTCATCGGAACATAAGATATTCACAACACGGCTCCCACGAAACCTGAAAGCAAATAATTTGGTGCTACCAAAGTTAACTCAAATTTATAATATTTCATTTACTGATAAAGAACAGCTTAAAAAACAAATCAGACTACACATAAAAGGCATTTGTTATTATTGTGTCATATTAGTGACACAAGCGATTTAAAGGACATCGTCACTATCTGATGGACATACTGTTAACAATAATGATAAAAAAAAAGTTACCATGTTGTTACTAATTTTGATCATGTTACTGATTTTAATAAAGATAAATTGGGTCCTATGACTATTATCCTCTCAGATCCACTACAGAAAGATGAGATAAACAAAAAAGCCTTTGAGAAGTTCAAGAGGGAACACACGTCAGTGCCGCCCTCCTTCGACAACGCTGTGCCCTCAGAGAGATTTGATGGTGAGTGCATATCGCTGCATGGTGAATGTAACTGGATAAAACAGACCGAAAACACATGGGGGAGAATAAACAAGTTACAAAAGCTAATGTTGAATGTCAAAACTATCTCTATAAGGCTTGAAATATTTCACTATGTGTACAATAACTGATATATGCAAGTTTCACTTTTAGTTCTTGAAGGAGAACTCTGGTGATTTTTACACTCAGGCTCACCGATGCAGTAGAGAACAAAACCCCAGAGAATAAATGATGCAGCCTTGCCCAAGATATCCCCATAGTCAGCTGACGCCACTTTGGGGCTCCAGTGCTTTCCTATGGGAGTAGTCGCTTGTTTGGCCCTTAAACGTCAGAAAATCTGTTACAACAGCTTCGGAAGACAATTCACTTCTGTCAAAATATTTTTAGTGTCTGAATGACAGGCAGACAGAGGCAACGGAGACAACGTCTAAAATTTAGAGTATACTTTATTCTTGTACGAGAAGGAGCGTTCACAAAGCAACTACACAGTGGAAGTTACAAAGGAAGACTAAAAGATGAGTCTGTTGGCCTGCCTTTTTCTACAATTCTGGACCTGGGCGTTTACTAAGATAGCTGACACACACATGCATCTTTCCAATTGGGACGGGAACTCTTGTCCCTGGTACAAGGCCAGTTATGGCAGTCAAGACATGATAAGAACTCTTGTTCCTGGTACAAGGTTGGTTATGGCAGTCAAGACATAATAAGGCACATCTCCCGGCACTTGTCGGGTCTTATCTTTGAAGCATTACTTCATACAACAAACAGGTCAGACTGAACAGATCATTGGCACCAGACACGTCAGAGTAGACAAAGAGCAGGTCAGAGTGATCACACCAACAAAATTCCTATAAGAACTTCCTTGTGAGACACCATTGTGGGGGTATAATGTGGAAAAACAGTATAAATTGTGTTTTCAGTGGCAGCCTCTCACTCCCCCCTTCCTTTAAAATTGACCTACGTAATTGATTGTTGAGCTGAGTTCCTTCATGCGTCTCATTAGGTGGCGACTCGTCTTCCAAAGTTGTTGTAATAATTTTCTGATGTAATTTAGAGACGATATGAGAGTTGATTGACTGCCACCATAGGAAAGCATTGGAGCCCCCCAGCTGATTACAGCAATATCTCAGGCTTGGCTGCATTGTTTCTTTCTCTGAGTCTTTTCTCCCTACTGCATCGGGTGAACCCAGGGGATACAACCCAAGTGTACACAATAAGTTCTCCTTTAAATAAATTCATTTTACCATTTTGTTCTAATTGATTGCACCTGTTTAGAACAGTGTTATTCATAAACACAACCAATGTGTTTCTGATGTACATCCTGTTTCTCTGATAGGAACTGGTGGAGATGGTAAAAGCCAAGAAAGCTGCTCAGGAACAAGTGGCAGCCAAGAGTAAAAAATGACAAGAACAACAAATGACAACAGTATTTGTTATTTTAACATTATTGTGTTGGTCTTTATTTTATAATAAAAATTAAAGGAGGAAAAAAATTCCACAGACAAGAGTTAAATACTGTTTCTGTTTATATGCTATACATTAACATAGTTAATCTGTCATCAGGATCTCATCCAGAACATTCCACTGCGGATCTGGTTGTAGTTTGGCAGCTGTTCGATTGGACCTGCAACGAAAACAGCTTGTACATGACCCCTCTAAAACAAAGCTGAATAAAATGTGGTTTTGTTGATCTAGACATCAGTTCTACCAAAATGAAAAGCCAGGTTTGACTGATCCTGGATTATCCTTAACTTGCTGTGAAGGTGTAGTCATTCAGTCTAACCTCAAAATTAAATTTATCAAAGCGTTTGCTTCTGTGCTACCTACTGTATATTTTAGTCATGCTGATTTCCTCTGGTGAATTAATCATTATGTCTGATAGAAATGATGTCCAGACGTACAAGTATGAAACCAAATCCAACCCTTTAATACCTTCTCTGCATCTACAAACTGGCAGTATTGAATAGTATATTTAGTTTTGTTGATTTCCAGAAAATAATATAAATCCAATTTTCATTTTTGGTATGATCACCTTTGAAACAACACTGCTGTCAGTAAACTAGGGGGGTCCTCATACCTTTTCCCCTTAAGTACTTAAGTTACTCGTACTCATTATACCGCCCATCAGAATCGCTACACCCCTACAGTAAACGGTTATGTTTTACAATCTACAGAGAAGCTTGACCTTTCCATGCTAGACAAGTTAAGTTACAAAATCCGTAACTTACCGACTGCTGCAATGGCAGGGGCCTTGTTGTAGATGTATTTGGTGCAAACATCCTTAATGGTCTTAGCATCAATGGCCTGTTGAGGGGCAAAAAACAAACAAACTACCAAGTCAGAAACCACAGCCTTTCCCCCTATGACTCATCAACTTTATCAGGCAGAGCGAAACACAGGAAACTGCATATGATGTTTTAAAGTGAGGATTATTCAGTGGGACAATGAGATACAGGCAGAAAGCTGTTAAACATAACTAACAGGACTACATTACATTCATTTAGTAGGCGCTTTTATCCAAAGCGGCATACAATAAGTGTATTCAACATTGAGATATACCCAAAAAGTGCAAGAAGTAAACAAGTACGTAAATATTTATCGGAAAACAGGCGAAAATCGCTTCAAGTGCTCGTAGTTTTTAAGTTGTGATCAGGGAGTGAGGTGCAGTCTGAATAGATGAGTTTTCAGTCTGCGGCGAAAGCACTGGAGAGATTCTGCTCTCCTGATGTCCATTGAGGAGCCAGGACAGGGAATGAACATGATATAGATTGGCGGTGGCTGACTGCTCCTCGCAGTGAGAGAGTGGAAAGGTGTCTGGCAGTGGTAGATCAGAGTGGATGGGTTGGGGTGTAAGGATTGACCATTTTCTGAATGTAGGAAGGGCTGAACCATTTGCAGCACTGTAGGAGGGTACCAGTGTCTTGAATTTG
This sequence comes from Trinectes maculatus, assembly GCA_016785345.1. NCBI lineage: Eukaryota > Metazoa > Chordata > Actinopteri > Pleuronectiformes > Achiridae > Trinectes > Trinectes maculatus. Next base: position 125,457 of record JAFBJQ010000455.1, on the reverse strand, counting down.
GTTCGAGCCACTACCGGACTTAATTTTTACTCTTCTTCTAAGTTTTGGGACAGCTCAAAATCTCTAGATAACTCCAGAGTATTTATTGACAATAGTCAGACGAGAAAAATAGACTTGTGGTTTGTCAATTTGGTGTATTGATATTTTAATCCATTATCAGAATTTACGGAAATGCTTTGCAAAAGGTTTTCAAATGGAAGGGCCCCATCCTTTTCTAGTGGCTGATTTGACCTTTGAATTACCAAATTCATATCCACTCACATCAATTCTGGCCTCCAGCTCATGCAGAGGGATCCTGCGGCTGTAGCACAACATCTGTCTGCCAATATCTTCGCAGATGGGGGTGGATCCTGGAGACAGCAAAAAAAAAAAAGATAAAACCCATGTGACACCACGACCCTCTTATAAACACATGACCTTTTCTTACCATCTAGATGCAGGAGCATATTGGTCTTGAGCAGATTCTTTGCCCGCGCCACTTCATTCTCTGTCACTGTTGTGCAAAGAGACATCCTAACAGGAAGCAAGAAGATGGTTCATCCAATCAGATTTCATGGAACCAGCAGTTATGATCTTACGTTTTACATTTAGACCTGTGAGTAGATGTAACAGCCTTTTTGGTTCAAAGCTTGTCCTCCCACATGTCTTAAATTCCCTTCCTGTGTGTGCAACTGAACTTACCACTCCATCTGAGTGAAGTGCATCATATCATTGATGGTACCAGGCTCACACACCATGTAGAGTCCCCACAGGCCTGTGTCTGTGTAGCAGGTGTTAAAGGACTGAAAGCTGTGGCACAGGTTTCCCTGGCAGGCCATCTGAGCCAGTTTACTGGACAGATTCTAGAACAACAACAACCCAACAAGGACATGTCAGCACAATAAAGTGTGACATCACTTTCAAGTTGTCACTTTGTTCTAAGTGACAACTAACTGACTTTGTAGTTTCACCATAACGCACCACGCCTCCACTGAATGAGCGGTCCCAGTTTCCTATAAGGGTGTTTGCCACCATGAGGGGAATGGTGTCAGGATGAGCCCACCCAACTGCCTCCACGGCGATGGCGATATGAGCCAGGGGCATCTTGTCGTCACGAACACGGATCTGTATTAGTGTAATTATTGCACTGTCAATTATTTCAAGACTGTTTTCCTACGAAATGCTAGTGTTTTTTTCCCTTATAATATGCAACAACGACGATAAGTAATTAACTCCAGAGTACTAAAGTATATCTTAGATGACAAAATAAAATACAAAGGAACCCATAAGTCTATAATGCAATTCACATTAAAACATACCTCACTTCCTGTGAAGAGACAGGGAGGGACTGCAGGAGCTTCACCTTGATATCGGCCAGGAAGTTTCCCAAAGTGATACTTAGCCAAATCGATGAGCTCATCATGTGAAACTCCTGATCAAATGTAGAAAGTTGGAAAAACTTATTTCAATATTTGGTGTGAATTCATGCCTAGAATTTGCCATGAGTTTAACTAATTTAAACATCCTTTCGTCTTGTGAATGTTTCTAATTTGTAATGTTTTTACATGTTCATAAACTAGCCATCATCTCATATTAATGTTAAATTAACATCACTGACCTCCAGCAGCAGACAGCACTATTCTGGGACCTTTGTAATGAGTGGTGATGTACTCTACCAGGTCTCCTCTATTGATGGTCCTGCATCACAAATAAATACGCAAATGAGACAGTGTATAAAAGAACTGTGTTACAGGCCAATACTGTGCTCAACAAATCAAACCAAAGCAGTTACTCATTGCACATGAATGGGCCGTATTACTTGATGTTCTCAGTGGGACCCAGGATGGTCCTGCCCAGAGCTGTGGACTGATATGCTGTGGCATGCAGGTAGTCAAAGACCACTTCCTGTAGATTAGTTTCCACTTCCTGCATCTCTCTAAGGATGACTCCTCGCTCCCTCTCAATCTCCGCCTCACCCAGCGTACTGTTCTGGATGATGTCAGCCAAAATTTCCACAGCTGGAGACAAAGAAACATTTCAATTAACGATATAAAATATTTTATTGGTAATTTTATACACACACACACACACATATGTATGTGTTACATATGTATGAGATGTTCAGATGTACATTCAATGTGATGATTGTCACTGTAAAAAAAATTGTGCTAAATATTGTCTTTTTTTGGTTAACATTTACAAACCTCCTTCATTTCCCAGAATGCAATTTTAAACCCCAGAGAAGTTTGGTGTTGCACTGTACCTCGTGGAAGATCCTTAGAAAAAGCTTTGGCATAATACACTGTTTGCTCCCGCGATGTGTAGGCGTTCAGGTGTGCACCCATGTTCTCAATCTCCAGCTCCAGATCAAGCTGGGACCGTTTTCTGGTGCCCTGGAACACACACAAACACACATACACATAATAATAATGAATGAATACATTCCCATGAATTGACACCAGACACATCATCTATTTCTAAGTCATGAATAGTACTGATGCCATCTCACCTTAAATGCCATATGTTCCAGGAAATGTGCCGTGCCATTATTCCTCTCATTCTCATAGCGACTGCCTGCATCTATCCATAGCCCAACCTTAAAGAAGTCAGCAAATAATATTCACAGATTCTGACCACACATTTTCACATCTTCATCTATATACCTGAAGTAAGGCTAACTTCTTAAGTAAATGTATTGAAAAGTGAGATCATGCATTCATTTGCAGTTCTTGTTTTGGAAAGATGTAACTGTATGATGATTATCCCCACCCATCAACACCCACACACAACCTACACACTCTAAGACTAAAGATCAGCAAGTAGTCAAATTAACTTACCGTACATGTGGTAAGTCCAGAGTCCTCAGAAGCCACCCGGAGTCCGTTATCCAGAGTGGTGACTTTGGTTTCAGGAACATTCAGGGTCACTTGGTGAGCAGCCTGTGTGGCCAAGAGTCTGTGTTGTCCAGCTGAGAGCTGCAGGTGGAGCACAGACGGGAGTTCATGAACAGTCACAATGACGCTTCATATTCACCACACACACGTACACACACATACGTCTGCCACAACCCGCCATTTGCTATGAATTTAATTACGCCTTTCACAGTTGTACATTCTCAGAAACGCAAATTTTATCCACTACACCAAGAATGTATTTTTGATAGCAAGGAACGAGGCTGCTGCTTGCTAGCTTTAGCAAACGCTAAGCCTGGCAGGCCGCGCTGAGGTTTTCTTCCATTAAAATGTACACGTTTGTTAAATAACCGCGAAGGTGGTGTTATATTAATAACATGGCCACTGACAAATGCTTTTACCTTGTTTAATGAATTTGTTTTCAGTCTTTGAAGGACACATCTCCCAGAAAACATGAGACGCTGTAAGGACGCCGCCATGGTGTTTATCCGTCTTCTTCTTCTTTAGGTTTTAATGGCGGTTGTCAACCAACTTAAAAGGAGCATTACCGCCACCTACTGGGTTGGAGTGTGGAACAGGTAGATATTGGGGACAACAGCAAAGAAAAAAAAACGAAAAAAAAAAAAAACTAAATTCTGTGGGCTAACCCAGTCTTTTTCAGAAATTTGATTATAAAGTTATGAGTATGGCTAGTATTGCCTAAGATGTCAGACAGGTTTAAATTATTGCGTTTGACTATCTTTAGCGACTGAAAGAGGTTATTCCTTTCTCTGTCATACTGTTTGCAGTGGAGCAATACATGGTCTACTGTTTCTGGTTTGCCACAGTGATCACAGTTACCGGTTTGGTGCTTGCCTATTATTTTTAATGTAGCATTAAGTCCTGTGTGACCAATTCTGAGACGGGTTATCATGATTTCCTGTTTTCTCTTCCTGCCTTCCGTTCTTCCTTTGCCCACCTGTTTTTGTATGTTGTAAAGATGCCGGCTTTTTTCATTATCATCCCAGTATTCCTGCCATACTGATTTAAAATGACTCTTTATATATATCTTAGCCTCAGCCTTACTTATAGGGATTAATATATCTATATTGTTATGTTGAAGCGTCTTCAACATAACAATATAGAGGGGTTAATTTATCCACTTGTTCATTTCTCTCCACACCGACATGTGCCAGTACCCACAGAAAGTGAGTTGTTATTCCTATCTGGTCTAGTTGAAATAATGCAATATATATTTTATTAATGAGGTCACCCCTGAATGATCTTCCCGACTGTATGCTCTGGAGAACTGAATAGCTATCTGAGACGATGACAGTTTTATGTACTTTGTTTTCTTTCATCCATTCTATTGCCAACCAAATTGCTACTAATTCTGTAGTGAAAACTGATAATTTATCCGTCACACAGCACATGTGCTGTCGTCATTAACGTAATCAGTACGCAACACCTGCCGGAAATGTCGAGACTATTTTATTGTTAAATTAAAATACTTTTAATTAAAACATTTCACAAAGATCACAAAAAATGTGTGTATGTACAAATACATACCGTATGGACAACGTTTGTTCAATCCAAATTTATTTATCCATTTTTTTTTATTTATCCACGTTTTCAACAATTACCACTACTTTTGTCCAGAAAGACTGTCTTGCTCCGTAGGCTGACAAATCCCTAACCGACTCTTCTTCTCCTACACATACGTTTTTATTTTTTCGTTTCTTAACAAGCCCTATGAATTCATAAAAAAATTACGTTTCCTTTAGTCCTTAAAATTACATTATATAACAATGGATAACTGTATTAGTCGTGATAAAATGCATTTAAAAGTTGTTCGCTTAATGTTTTATTTAAGTTTACTCGCACATTTATTCGTTTATTTGTTTGACCGAGTTGTGTTTATTTTGAAAGGGTGTGACAGTCGCAAAGCGGAAGTGTTGCTTTAACCTCGCGCTCAATTTCCTTCAATTTCCTTCCTCTGTAGAGTTTGCAGGTCTGCAGGTTCCGCACCAACATCTCAGCTCCTTACAGTGACTGAAAGAACCAAACAAAGGCTAAAAGTTCAAAGAGGGCAGGGACTAGGTCGCTGTGTCAGACACTTGACGGTATTTGTGCTTTAAACCCAGAGTTGTCGAGCTTTTTGCTAGGTTTAATATTAGCGCCGGTGGTATCGTTAGCTTCTAATGTTGTTGAGTTAGCTGCTGTCGCTAATTGGGGCCAAGCGGCTGGATTAAAACAGTAGTTATCTTTGCTGTGACTTGCAGAGTGGAAATGGCGGATGGCGAAGATGTAATGGACGGTGATCTGGAAGATGGGGAAATCTCCAGCTCGGATACAGAAATGGGGACCGCAGCGGCAGCAGCACAGGGTCAACCCCAGGTCGCTGCAGCTTTCAGCGGCCAGGTCTTCCGGAACAGAGCCGCTGCTGAGCCACCTGCAGCCGCCTACCGCAGCGCAGGCAGGGCGCTGGAGTCCAGCGATTCTGATGCGGACTCGTCCGATGAGGAGGCGGCTGTTTGGCGCCGGAAGCGCCAAAAAGTGTCCAACCCTCCCCAGCCGCCTTCCTGCAGGCCAGGGCCGAACAGCCTGTCCGCCCCCAGCAACCAGGGAGGACGCAAGGTGAACAACATCTGGGGATCTGTGGTACAGGAGCAGTGCCAGGACGCCATCGCTGCAGAGCTTGGTATATTTGGCATGGAAGGTGAAATTAGCATGGCCAGCAGAAATGTGGAGACTTATAACTTTGTCCTGGCTCGTAAGCTAATGGAGAAAGAAAGGGAGGAGGAGATGAAGTCAAAGAATGAGGGGGAAGTGAGCATGCTGGATGCCCAGCTGGAGGAATACATGAATGACCAAGGGTCACAGGAGAGGGCAGGCGGTGAGGCAAAGAGGAAGCGTTCTGCTAAAGAGAGACTGGGCCCCAGAGCAGAGATGGACATCAAGGGCAGATATGAGGTCACGGAAGACGACCCTGAGGATAAAGTGGCAGACGAAATCGCACACAGGCTGCGAGAGCCTAAAAAAGACTTGATAGTGCGCGTGGTTCAGGTTGTTGGAAAGAAAAAAGCAATCGAACTGCTTGGAGAGACTGCCACGCTGGAGGAGAGCGGCGGCGTGTACACCGTGGACGGCAGCAGGCGGCGGACACCTGGTGGGGTGTATCTCAACCTGCTGAAGAGCACACCCAGCATCACCAAGGCCCAGATCAGGAAGATATTCATTGAGGAAAACCAGAAAGAGTACAAGAGCAAGAAAGCTGCTCAGAAGAGGAGGCGCTACATGGTGACCAAGAAGATGAAGCAGGCCCTAGGAACACTGAACTTGCAGGAGCATGATGACGTCTCCAGGGAGACTTTCGCTAGTGATACCAACGAGGCCTTGGAGGCACTGGAGGAGGCTGTGGAAGAGGAAGAGGAGGGTCAGGAGGAAGCTGCTGTTGGGACTGAGGAGACAGCTGTGGTCTACAACTCTGCAGACCTGGAGGTGTTCTGATGTCTGCTCTGAAAAAGCACGTCTTGGATTAAAATACAAATGACAACACTGAAAGCACTGTATGACTGACTTGTACACAAGCATGTCTGAGTGTCCTTTTTCTTACCAATAAAAGGGCAATCCTAGTTTTCCGCACATGTAAACAGAGTGAGGTTTGATAAAGGAGTAGTTTGGTTGGTGATACATATGTTTGCCTTTAAATCAAATTCTGATCCCTTGGTTGCAGCATAATGTATAAGTTGCTGATGTCCAAATATAATTTCTGTATTCTAAATATCACTATCAATTAATGAGGTCTTGAGTTGTGAAAATTATTATGTTTAACTGTTTCTAGAATAAAAAATGAAGGCGTCATTATGAAAGTTACAAAAAACAGGTGTTTTGTAACTTTGGCCTTTGATATGTCTCCTCATATGAAAATAATATTAATTAAAAGGTACTTTTCAAGATTGTTAAACTGAGTGAGTCCCAGGATTTTAGATCCTGGATACCGTAGGTATACTAAAGGAACACACTGGCATTTTATGATGTTTACCCATTTTCCAACTCCTCGGCAGTTAAACTGAGCGATTAAAAATGTTTCATAATGCATGAATTCTAACCTGTCCGTTAGCACTTATCCTAGAAGTGGCAAAACAATCTAATCTCTTTCCTATTTGTAAATTGGGATTTGTGTAGATACAATATGCATAAGGACTAACGGATATCAAGACCAATTACTCTCCCTCAGCCTCCGTTACCGTTGATATAGCCAAAACCATTTTATTTTTTGCCGCTCTCTTTAAGGGAGAAGGTATGGTAGTGCAAATGATTGTCCACTAGAGGGCAGTTGCACACTTTCCCACAATGGCAAGCAACAATTAAAAGATTGGGGTATGATTAAAGGAAGTCTCTACATAAACGCATTTCGTGTTATACTGCATTGAATGAGAATGAGCTTAAAATAAATTGCAATTGAATGTATTATTAGTGACAGCAGATGCAGTACTGGAATGCAAGAAGAACCTGGTCAATTTGCACAGTAACAGGCAAAAGAGAAGATATTATGAAGACCAAAACTCAAAAGGGACTGCTGGATATAAGAGAGTGAACCATCCCATTATCATATATACAAGCACACGCACAAACGTACCTTCATATACTGTATGTATGTAGTCTTGCAGCAGGCAGACCCAATATGGAAATGGCAGCAACAGTATAATCTTAAACCAACACTGAGTGTGTCAGTTTCATTCATGTGTTATTGGTTACTTTATTCTGCATATGTATATACTGTAAAAATGAATTGTACGCATACCTGCAGATTTCTGTAGTAGGTTAAACTAGCAGAAATATCTTTACTTTGTAACCAAATCAACAAATTACTATTTTACCTAAAAACATGGCTCCTATAGTAAAACTTGCAAGGAAATTATTAAAAAAAAAAAAAGTAAAGTAAACTAAAACTGAATGCTTATTCCTTTTAGGAGAGTAAATCCACCATCCAATATTTGCCTGACAAATATGATTTTTGTGAACATAAACAAATGCCCTTCACAGAAGCAGCTGCATTGATATAAAATTAAAGTATGTCGTCACTCCACAGCTCCAGGGGGAGAATCAAAGTCTTTAACGGTGACAGTGGATTTGAGGCGACTCAGAAATGATCATCGTCTCTGCCTGTGGCTGCCACATGAAAGGCATGGCGTTCTGGCAGAAAGACGTTTGATAATCCCACCTCTTATGGCTGTTTTTATATTGGCTGTTGTATATGTCTTTTTTATGATAAGCTGTCACTGTGTATATTATGATTCCATGTGACTGTTAGGCAAGCTGATTAGGCTTTTCATGCACCGTGCAGAGATACACTTCCTGCAATACAGTTTTACTGTCACTTCCTCTGTGTTTGTGCTAGATTCATTCCACTTGAGAATTATTACTAATTATTTAATTCAGTGTCCATTTGATGGCAAACAGACCTGTACTGTTTGCTTTAATGGTAAAGCTGATCAAAGCGGGAGTATCAAAGTGTTTCTGGAGGTGTCTGATGTTCTGCCTTGTCTTTTTCTCATGTGGAATAGCTACATGTAGTCTCTGGTCTCACGACCTCTTTATCTGTCACCTGGCAACAAAGTTGTTGCCTGGATACAACACCCTGTTTCTTATTTCCATTGGATCAAACAGGACCACTGAAAGAGTTGTATCTTTGGATGAGGAGGGGTGTCAGCATGATGTCAGCCTCCGCAGAGGCTCGCTGCAGCAAACAAAATGTCTATTGCTTGCATACACGATATCACTGCTCTTACAACCGATGGTTGTCCACCATCACTGGGCTGTGTCATGGATGAATGACGTAATGCTACTAGTCCTGGGATGCAGAGGTTGTGAGTTTGTGTCCCATGTCTATCTTAGAACATTAAATAATAGTAGTAACTTACTTAGTTACTTTACTTACTAACTTTGTACTTATTTGAAGGTACTTAGTTACTCTAAGTAACTGAGTAAATATTTACTTAGTTACTTAAAGTAACGAAGTAGGTAACTAATAAGTTACTTAGTAACTAGTAAGTTACCGGGTAACTTTAAAAAAGGACAAACTTACTTACTTAGTGACTAAGTAAATATTTACTACTATTATTTAATGTTCTATCTAATTAATTGTTATTTATCATTAATTATTGTTAATGTTCTATCTAAGTTACACCGGGTGTTTGTGTGTTTGACCTCTGCATTCGCGGACCAGTAACATAACCACTATGCCACCAAGTCACACAACAAATTCTCCTCGGAACTTGTATTTGACCAATAGAAACTGGCCGACTAATTAAAAAAAAAAACAATGTTTAGTCTGAAGTAAAAGGAGACTGAAAACGACTGACAGATAAAGTTTGGGTTTAAAAGTTTGCCGCACATAGCGGAAACAGGATTTACAGCCTCACAAATACACCTGCTGACAAACCCAACTAAAACAAACTGCTATTCAGATACAATCTCTAACTTAATGGTATTCCAAGGTAGTCACATCACAACAGTGTCACCACAAAGATTGACTTTCACACTAACAGGCCACATTTCTACACTCATACATCATCATCTGTACAATAGAGATTATCCTGTTGCCACTCAAAATATTAATTATTCACTTTTTTTCTTGCAATAGAAAAACACAATATGGAATTGGACAGTCATCCCAACTACACAGCTACACATGAAACTCATCATGGCTACTGTTCTTCTTCAACCTCCAAAAAAGCTACACATTCAAGAACCTAACGTGTAAAGCTGCCGAACAGGACACGTTTATTAAAAATGAAAAGAAGAAAAAAAGAACCTAACGTGTGTAAATAAGCCAGGAGAGGAGTTTGGGATTTAATGACCCCACACTACACATGCTTACGGAAACGCCACAATGACCTCCTTTATTCCAAACTGCCACTTCCTGTTCAACACACAACTAAAAGGAAGCCCTTCTTCCAACACTTCCATCCAAAGGATTCTCAGCTCGACGCACAATGACACACCAGTGATTAGGCACCATTACACAGGTCTAAAGACACAACTCCAAAACAAAGGACCTTTCCATCAACCTGTCCCATCCAGCTCACACTAAATGACAACCTATTGCTTCTGCTCTAATTTGATGCTTCTCACTCAAACTCAACAAAACAACTATGAAAGCACTGAGATATCTGTCACAATTTTACAATTTCAAATTAGACAAACAAACCTCTATTCAGGTGTACACCAGCAACATCTCTTCTCTGAATCAATAAAGTGGCATTTGATGATGAACTCACAATAAACTGTCTTGGTTTGCAATATTACTAACAGATGATTACAAAACAAGTGCAAGTTAACAACAATAACACATTTAGAAATATCTCATGTCAAACTTCTCCATGTCTCAATATATGACTATATGATCTTACCTTCAGCCAATGATGATAGAGAGCTTCATAAACGGTGATTCTCTCAGCAAGGTCCAGCGTGAGCATCACTGGGTCTTTGCTGCTCTCTGAGATGTGTGTTCATCTACATGATCTACACACACACAGAATTTAATATCACAGTACCAGTACCAGAGCCACATCCTTACTAATAATGTCTAATAATGTTTTACTTTTACTATACCATTAAACAATAAATCATGTCATTAACAACACTTCAATTCACAACTTTGGACTTTGCAAACACATTCTGACAATTTCTTACATCTTTTGGAGCTCATTAAATGCCACAGACACAAATGGCACTGGTTTCATACAATGACCCAAACGCATTTTTTGTGGAACTTTTGATCCAGTGTGTCCAACCATTTGTGTGCTAACTATTAGATACATGGATGAAACATTTTCCTCTAAATTATTACAAACACTGCATTAATAATAATAATGATGTTAAAATTGTAAGACGATTCATAGCCAAAAAATGGACAGTTGCATGTTACCTGTTTCTCCACCAGATGGCAGACTTCTCCCTATATCTACACGTCAGGCTGGGAGTGAATCTCCAGGTTCCAGGTTTGGTCTCCATGGAGCAGTTCCAGGCTCTGAGCAGCTTCTGTCAGCTCAGTCGTCCTGCATGACAACAAAAACAACTAAAGATGAAGGTTCAGTTAAACATCACATTCTACTGACAATGAAATTAACTACAGCTGGATGAACAGATGGTTAATGGAACCACAACTGGTCAGCTGGGTGAATCAGACAGTAAAGGAAGAACATAGGTTTAATACACAAGATCTAAAAACTGCATTTTATCGTGACCTAAGCAGCTGGTTAGTGTTTCTATTCTAATCTGTCTATACTTTCTATGCTGATGTGCTAATGATAGTTTCCATATACAATTAATAGTTATTTGCTGGTTATTTGCAGCTGCGGCTAAAAGGAATGTACTAAGTAGTTTATACTTTTAAAGCATAAAAGTATAAATTGGACAGTGGAAATATTCACCTGTAGATGGCGAAAGAGCCATGTTCAAACCTCCTAGGACCAAATTATTGCAGTACATCTGATAATTGGGATGTTGATGTCTGAACCAAATGGTTGGACTGACAAACCAGTGGACCACCATCCCCTGAGTAACACAATCAGTGAGGCTATTGCAAGCACTCAACAGGTCGTCATAGGAATCAACGTGCCGCTGCATGTTCTTATATACCAGACCGGTAAAATTAGTTCCTAAAATATTCCCACTTTACTTTGTAGAGATGAAGCAGAGACCAAATGATGTGACAATCTTGTCAAATGAAGCATGAAATTGACAAGAAACCCTCGTGGTGGCTCCAAATCAAGTGGCATCCTTTCAAACCAAGCATGAAATTGATCACGGTGACCGGAAATAATAGGAAGAAAGCGGTAATAATGTACAACTGACGACTTCCCTTGTGACAGGTACAGTACTGAAATAACAGATTAAACAAAACAATGCATGCAGTCCCATTTCTCTCTTCTTTTCATACATGATCATAAAAATAACAATAAATAATGACTCCAAATCAAGGCCTCCAGATTACACAATTCATTTTGCCTATTGTAAAAATAGAAAACTATTGTTTATTCCAGCTTCATGATGAAGAATCACTCCCATTATGTTTTTACTGTAATTAAAAACCGAGCAACCATCCGTACGTTTTTAAGTCTTGGATGGAAATAACATTTAAAATCAGCCACATTGACGAATGACACTAACAAGTAACCAGTCTGGTGTGTGGTCAGCATGGATCAGGAGTGAGAGTTTATTGATCTGCAGCGTGAACAGAACATTCCTGGTTTCAACCCCAGCTTCTCCACAGTATGTATGTCTGTGTCTGTGAGCAACCTAACTGCTTCATTGGGCAAATCAGACACAAACACAGCTGACATACCGGAGGCATATAAATGTTGTCCATGTATCATCTTTTTCACAAAAAGGTACGTTATAATAACAAGCGTGTTTCTTGTTCCCATACAAACGGCAGCTTGTTGCTGGTTGCTTAGTTACAGATAAATCCATCCTTAACATTTCTCCTTCCTTTCTCTCCTTGTAGATTCAACTATGTCACTATGATCTTTGTAAAAAAAAAAAATTGCAATAACTCTGCTTCATTTTGACAAGGTTCCTGTTCCATCCAATAGCTGTGACATTTAATTGAGAGTGTAAAGAAATGGAGTGGTGATGCTTCTGGTTTCCTGACATACAGCCCTCAAACACTGACTAACTACTCAGTCATGTTCCTGTAACTGCGCTCTGTGTGACTATTTCCTTACAAAGCATCAACTCCACATGACGTACCTGTAAACACTGGTGCTATCATGTGGGATCGAACTTCCTGGAGTGAGTTGTTTTCAAGTTCCTGTGTGTGTGTGAAGAGGAAATAGTCACACCGCTGTAACTGGTAAATCTTTGCATCACTGGCAAGCTCCTCTTCATCAGTGAGGTCTCCAAGGTCGGGGATGCAGCTCGCTGTGACCTTGGCTGCCTCCTCAGCAGGCTGCCAGCTGTTTGAGTTCAGCGTCTCTGGCAGCTACACAACGCAAAACACGACTGTCACTGCTGGTCCACCTGGCAGCCAGGTGTGGACGCATTTGCATTCACGCTAGTAACAGACCATGGCCCCATTAGTCCCAGACCACCTCGGATTATGGTCTGAAAGAGCTGATCCAATCTGACCCAGTCGCTCAGTCACAGACATTCACGCTTATGGGTTTCATCGTGAGTGTGTTTGCAAGCTTGTATGCATGTGTAACTGAGTTTCCCAGAGTTACGGTAATTAAAGACTGCTCACTGTGATCAGACATACAAACACACATAGGAGCGTTTCTCTGTGGAAGACAGAGCAGGACATGTCAATATGAGGACGCCGCATCAAGTGCCCAGAGTGATGGACAACACCATTAACTGCCTGTTCAGAGCCGAATCAGGCGACATTTGCATACAAATAGTGTGCCTATATAACACGGTGATGGATGAGCACACACGTAAAGACTCAATCACCGTTTCCGCTTTTTTTCTGCGTGAAGGACACGGACAGGTGGGAGTCACGCGACACGTCCAGAGGAAATGGACGGATACAAATGTTTCTCTGAGGGCAAAATAACTGCAGTGGCTGATATGGTGTCTCTTTCTTTTCGATTGAGCTGAAATTATGTTTTCTAAATAAAACAACTTCTTTAAAGGTAACTAAACATGGGAAAACTTCAAACTTTGAATTCAAAGAAAGACTGTACAGACAAGGGTCAAGTACAAAGTCTCAAAAATCTTTTAGAAATAAAAATTGAATGTGCAATATATGCCGACACTAGCAGTATATAAGGTTATTTTATTTATTTTATTTTTTATACATGTTGTTTTTTAAGGCTCAACAGTTAATTGACATCCTTGTTTTCTCAGGCTTGGATAAAGCAGGCGTGTCCTCTGACTGGACAGTGATCTCATGAACCTGCCAGGTGACATTGCCACCCTCTGTCTTTCCACTGAAAATACAGGATATACACTTTGTAATTAAACCCTCCGCCTAACGACAGGGTCAGCATTGTATCTGTACAGGATCTGTATTAGTATCTGTATGATCTGTGTAGTGATGGGAGGCATTTTTCCACAAACCATCCAATATTTTTAGCGATAAAACACAGAGAGTGTTGGTTTTGTTTCCTGGTCAGAAACAAACAAATGTGTCGCCATCAGATAAAAACAGAGCACCTTGCTTTATTGATTCTCTTGAGTGCCACCCTCTATCTTGGTGATTGCACTCTTTGATTCAGTAACGTGGGCCAGTAACAAATAATGGCACTTTTCATCACTCACTAATCAAAGGGCTGCCTCAATCATTTCACATGGATCAACTTAGATTATAGTGCTATTTATAGTCCAGTTATAAAGGTGCACATGGGGAAATAATACTAGATTAGATTTCACAGTATACATAAAGTTAAGTATTAAGAAATACAGCTTTCCTCCACATTGCATCTCATCTCAACACAAGAACTGTTAACATTAATGGCCTTTAAAGCCTTTAATTGGCACATTTCATACTTCCCACAATAAAACTGTAAAGTCACTAAGGAGATGAACGTTTGTATTCAGACAACAGAGGAGAGCAGCTTTTCTCCCTGGACCATGTGAGCCGTAGCTGGACCATATCAGCGCACCCCCCTCTCCCCCCCCACGCCTCATCAACTTATGAAGACAAAGTAGCACTGATTTTGCGTTTTATTTTTAGAACTTGCACCAGCAGGTGGTGCATCAATTTGTTTTGGGCCAGTCGCTCCCGACCCATGACTCTGGCTAATAACGTTTTATTTTTGGCGAAAGCATACGACTGTTTAGTTCAGCTGCAGAGAAACAGTTATCGGTCTGATTTAAAGGGACAGTCGTGGAAGATGGTGACATTTGTTAATGAAGTACAAAAATGTGTTGATGGAATGTGAGATAAAAAAGTAAAAACCTAAAAAAGAGTTTGTTGCTGAGTCCAATATGTAAATTAGTTGGGGGTTTTTTGCAAAAGGATTTTATCTTGTTGCCTAAACTGAAGTTCGAATTAGTTCCAATTCTGAACCTTAGTTCCAATTCCGACCATGAAGGTCCTCGGTCCCAATCCCAATTCAACTGGGGATATTTCTGTGAAAAACGAACACCTTACCAAAACCTGTCATTAATTATACTGCCCAATTAGCTGTGACCATTGCAGTGAAGTATAAAGGCATCATCTGCGTGTACGATTGTCTTCATCCAACGTCACTACTTCTTGCTAGTGCCAGCGATGGAGTGGAGCACGTGCAGTGCATCTACATGCTACACATAATAAAGGAATCATTTTTCATATGAATTGCCTCTAATCTGTGCAGCTCATCTGTGGAACATTAAATGGCTCATTAAATCACCGCCAGACGGCAGACACCAGTGTGAGATTAATCAACTCCATTTCTGTGATGTGGACAAATTCTGGCAGCATCTGTGGATCTGCAGCTTGTTAAGCAAGATGAGGAATTCTTCTTTTCTGTTTTGTTTTCTCCGCCGTTCTTCCTCTCCAATAAATTGCTGGTCTATGCTAAAAATAGGTATTTTGCAAAGAAGCCATAAGCTAGTGCCGCTACAGTCACACAGGCACCACTGATTGCGTTTGTATCCCAAAATGATTCAAAGCCCGGCACGACAGGAGCTGCACCAAACAAGCCAGAAGTTGGGGCAGCGTAATGGGTCATATACTGGCATATAAAATATAAATATTATCATGATCTTTTCTATAAACCTGTCAAAGTATATTGGAAATATATCTTCAAAATGATATGATAAGGATTACAGATGCATTTTTCCATGAGCACCTGGTAACCTGACAGCCGTCTGAGTGGAATCCTACTGGTACAACCATCACATAATTATTATTGCTCTCATAACCGGTCTGTTTACTGTGATTACATTTGCATAGTTTCAGCACGCGGGCTGCTTCACAACGGGATAATCCATCTTCCACTGCACTGCGAACCATGACGATAACTCGAGCGAGGACAAAAATTCATCTGCATGTCTGGGTTAGCATGAAGCGGAATTAAGTTTCTGACCTAGGAGACTAAAATAATCCCGAACCAATCTAATCAGGACAAATGTTGCTCTTTAGTCTCACTTGTGGGTGCATTGATAACTATTATAGTATGTCTGAGTGCGAAATTGCATGTAATTTTGGCATTCCACATACGTAACACTGTGTGCTGCAGATCAACATACACAATTTGCATTACCATCAAAACACACATCCTGAGGCGATCAGAAAAAGCCTGATGAACACCCAATACGCATGTCTGTGCACCACATTCTCAAAATGCAAACATCACACACAGAGAAACTCCCAACGAAAATCACATTCCTGAGAATTCTTTGGTGTTCTAGTGTACCAAGTCATAACATGCATGTATTTCCACCACCATCTTCCACCATGAATTGCACTATAGCGACAGTGAAGAGGCAAAACACACCTGCAGTTGATCATCACAAGTGAGAACTTGTGATGATCAACTTTGAGTTCATCATCACAAGCTATGAAGACAAATTCAAAACATATGACATTTTTTCTCAGCGACAAACCAATCAAGGGTCAAGGTCACATCTGTAAATGTTCTGCTTCCTCCAAAACACTAACCCCTGCTCATAACACTGTGTTGGCCTGCAGGTCTAAGGTGATGGTGTGGAGCTGCTGGTGCTGCTGCTCGCGATTGGACGCGCTTCCTTAAACCTGCTTCCATAACGTAGCTCCTTTAGTCTCGAGGAGCACAGTGGAAAATCCAAAGTGACTGGAATTATGTAAAATAACACAGTACCGGCTTTTTATAGAAATGGACCGCCTCCTGTCGGCATGGTAACCGGCTGCCATAATTGGCCCCCCGGTTCTACCGGTATGAATCGAGGCATTCCTCCCTTCACTGTCTCGCGTGTGCGGTTCCGGATAATCGAGGCGGCGACAGAGAGGTGGACGAATTCAAACAGAGACCCCACAAAAGCTGAATCAATGCACACACACCCTTTTTTTATGCTTTTACCTGATCGTTGATAATAGCAGCTTCTCACTAATTCTCTGCTGAGCTGCTCATGCATCTGTAGTTTTTGGGCCTGCTTGTCTAATGGTAAACTGCTCTGATAGTTATCAGTCTGCGACATGTCTTTGATTTCACACAGCAACAAAGTGTCCCAAATCTAATTTCTTATCCTTTACTGTCACAAAGACCTGATTATCTTTTTAAGCTTTAAAAGGAAAAACTGTCTTTGGTGTGTTTATCTGGCACGTGGAAATCTTGACACGCAACCTGCATCTCTAAAAGACCGCAACTGAGTCAGTGTTGCCATGACGATAAATAAATCTCAATTCACCTGAGGTGGTCGTCATGTGTCAGCTCCACTGAGTGCACTGACAACAGTGGTTTCATCGGGATTGGGGGAGTCTCATCTCGGACGCTCCCTTAAAAAACAAACTCCAGTGTGATGGAGACAAGAAGCAGATGTGACACATTCCGCTGTCATCACGTGCGTTTAGAACTCTGCTCTTGTTACCAGATACATGACAAAAAGGGATATTTATGAATAAGGTGTCAAGACTGCGCTCTTATTCCCCGTTTGCACTACATGTGACTACACTTAATTTACACACGACATTCTTGCTCCTTGTACGTTTTGGGAACCTGGAAATCTGAAACAAACGATGCCATCAGAAACTCTCACTGTCCCTGATCCATCTGCCTGCAGCTCAGCACACAGTCATTACTGCTGCACACAGCGCTCAGTCATTGCACACTGACACACGCAGTCCATTTATTTGCTCTCGATATGCAAAAGCCTGTGAAACCTTGTCAGTGTGTCAGTCAAGACTGAAATCAATATCAACCACCAACACTGGTTAGTAAGATTTTTTTTCAAAAGTCTGATTCTTCCTTCTTCTCAGCAGAAAGTAGCTGTCGTCACTCTGAATACTGCACCTTCATTCACTTAATCATCACTTCTCACATTATAAACACTCGATAGTTTACACCGTACTCAGCAATAATTGAGATTTTGTGAATTGCCCCATCACTGAGCTTCAGGGTGGTCACGACTCAGCATTAAATCACTGGATGTCTCCACACAAAGTACTATGAGGACCTGTGGCACCACCATAACTACACCTTCTATGATACTTGACACTCCCTGTTTGAATACAGTCATCTTGCTATAGTATTATTAATTGATATCATGGAGGAAGCTTGTCATAAAGCAACACAGGTAAATGAGCACATGATGATTTCATTGACTTTATGAAGCAGGAAACATTCAAAGGAAACCTGCAGTGAAGGCACAGGTTATAAAAGTCCAGCTAAGCTTGTTTTGTTTGTTGAAATCGTGATTAACAGATTAAAGTGGATGGACAATTATTATCTCATATTTTTAAACTAATACATTTTGCTGCTAGGGAAAACAAGACTTGAAATAATTTCTCAATCCTTACTAATAATATAGTCTTTGAATCTACTGCTTGCAAATTTTTATTTTCATACTTCACAAATTATATTTGTGTTTCTATGGTAACATGGGCTCAATGGGATTCATGTTTAGTACGTAATAACTATTCTGCTGCTCTGCATGAACCACATTTTAGACTGGATTGAGTGGCAGACATTTTTCACGTTCCTTATTCTTACCTTTTCAGACTTTCCCAGTCTACAGGAGGAACTGATGTCTGGCTGCAGCAGCCGGGGGCATCACCGATACCTGGAGAATAAAGGTCAAAGGGTCAGTGCCTGTTTCTTTCTGTTTTAGTCCAAGTAACCATATTACATATCATTGTCTGATCAAAACGGATCCTTATGTGCAACTCTTACAGGTAACAGCACTGCAGGGTTTTCTCAGCTTTGTCATACAAGACCATCTTGTTGCTAGGAAACATCTAAATAGCTTTTTGATCCTGCGGAGTGTTTTGTTGCCGTGAGCGTTTTTTGTGTACGTTGGCCAAAATCTGTCCGTCTGCTGTTAGGTCTGCCTCAAAGGGCTTCCTGCATCCGATATGACTGATGTGTTATTGTCCACTTTGTGCTGCCAACTGTCAGAGCAGATCCACTGTGTATGAGCTGCACTTCAAGCATTATGTGACCTAAAATGACTAAAAGGCAGGTTCGTCCTTCCAGGTCACATATTCATCTTCTGCTCCAAAACATCCCAAAGGTTTTACTGGATTGACATCTGCTGACTGGAGAGGTTACTAAAGTTCACTCAACTCACTGTCACGTCCATGAAGCCTTTTATTCTGTGACATGAGGCACTATCATGCTGGAGCTAGAATTACGTGCAATAGTATGTAGACATTAGTACACACAATGTATGCTTTTGTGTTTTTATGTACAACCAAAAACAGTACATGCAAATGTCATCACTGTGCAGAGCAAAAATAATTGGATCAACCTTGTGGTATCTTCTGTTATGAAACAAAAAGTGTAACACCTCCAACTTCAAACATCAGCAGACATTAGAGTCCTGACATTTGACCTCGTACCAGTGTACTGATTGACAGCTGTGTGTTGATTGCAGAATGTCTCTGAATCAGGGTTCAACCAGATGGATGATACTTGACCTGTAGTTCGGAATTTTTGTGTTTGTAATATCAAAAGGCTATTTTAATTTCTATCTGAAAGTAAACTGAACACTAATGTGATCAATTGCACGTTTTCATTCCAACATATTGAAGTAAACAAGGGAGAGCCTATATAAAAAGGGAATTAAATACACTTACATGTCAAAGTTCTCCTGCATGCTGTTCCACAGGTTACCACACATCAACCTGAAAAAAACTACAGTGGTGATCAGTGATTGGTCACACAGCCACATGAGAGCACGTTCACTAAAAAATAATTACTGATGTAAAAAATAGAAATTAAAGTTGCTAGATTTGTCCTTAGGGGTTTAAAAAATTTACAAAAGCTCTAGAAATCTGGCTACGCTGACTGTATGGATAAGTCATGGAATAATAAATAAACCAAAAGGAAAACAAAAACACTGACGCAGAATGAGGTACTGACGTAGAAATCTTATGGGCTGAAGCAAAGAGGTTTCAGCAGATTAAGTCTTGAGCGTACTGCAGGTTTGATACATCGAAGAGAAAGGTGATGAGCAATACATGCGTCAACCGTTCACAGGTATAATTTTTTCAACTCAACTTCTCTTCACGCCTGCCTTGACCTCTGAGAGAGAGCAGATCTGCCTCCAAGAACTAGGATGTGACTTCTACACACGTAATCACCGGAGGAAAACCATGGTTGCTATGGTTCCTGCTAATGATAATAGGACATATCCTGAGCTACGGATTAGTGGCAGACTTTGGTAGCCTCTCTACACTAATTGAGATAAGAGAAGAACAATGATTAAAAACAAATAAAGGGCGATATTAAAAAAAATCTATTAAAATGTTCCAGTGTTAATTCCCAAACAAAAGTTCTGAGTCTTTTTTCAGTCTAAAGTAAAATATCTTTCCTCAAATGTGTGACAATGATCGAGTGTAACAATGAGCTATGGGATATTATCAGTTATCATTTCAATTAACACAACTACTGTATTCTAACCTATTTCGTACCAAACTGCAGAGAAACAAAGTCTTTGCTCTTTGTGAATTATAAAACAGTTGCCTGTGGAAGATGAATCAATTAAGTTTTAATCTTCCATACCAGACTGTGGGTCACAAGCACAGTTTTTAATATTCAGAACAGGGATCAACTGACAGTCAGCTGATACCATGGTGGATCAATCAGTTGCCTTTACGGAAATAATAACAATAAAATCACAAGCTGAACTGGGATTTGAACCTGAAACCTCTTGTCTTACTTTCTTCAAATGACGTTTTTGACTATCTGTGTATCTATATATGAACAGAGTCTGTTTCCATTTAGTGATAACATTAAATGTTGCCTTCATCAGGTCTCACTGAGCAAAAGAGGCTCATTAGCTTTCACCACAATCAGGATAAGTGGAGGAACATGAACGACATCACTTGTGCTAATTCACTGTCATAGTAACAGTCAGGTTGCTGATGTTCACCCTGCAGATCTGAGCCTAACGGCCGACCTGGACCTGCATCACCATGCTCCAGCAGTAATGAGGAAACAGTGAGAGCAGTAATAGTGGAGGCAGCCACTGGAACGGAGCGCCTGCTATATGTTGCATAGCAAACTGTTAGGGATAATAATGATCTACTGGACTTGGTGGTCGCATGAAAGCTGCAGGTAATGAAGTAGAAAGATTTAAAGAAGACCTTCAGATGACTTACACAGCAGGACACATGCTGTAATGGAGCTAGATTGAGTAATAAAACAAAGGCGTGTGCAGAGTGCAGGGACAGGGCAGCCTCAGTGTGTGCAGCTATGCCAGTGTATATACTGCATATGTGTGTGTTGCTGATTGCTTCTCAGTGCAATACATTAGCAACATTATCACAACCTGCAGGTCTGAGATTGTTTTTTAACTGTCTTTCAAGGGAACTACAAGTGCCTCTGTGTGTGCATGTTTGTGTGAGAGTGAGTGAGTGTGTGTGTGTGTGTGTGTGTGTGAGAGAGAGAGAGAGAGAGAGGAATAAAGTAAGGATAAATGTTGACAGGTATGAATATGGTTTTTAAAAGGAGGGAAGGACTACAATAACAAATGAGTTCAATGAATGAGTGACTACATCAAAATATTTTATGCACCATTGGAGATCATACTGTTTCAATGGTGAGACTAGAATAAATTCATCAGTCTACGCTAAATATAATAAAATACCACAAATACCATAGTGCTGAAATAACTACCAAAGTTACTAAATTATTCTTTTTTACCTATTAAAATTTTAAATATAATAGGAAAAGTTTGTGACTAGTTTGATGTAAACAAACATGAATAACATTTCATTTTGTTCATGTAAATATACATACGGAAAAGCATCAGAGGACTAAGGACCCGGATGAATGGTAATTAGGTTCTGTAACACACACAAGGGGACATTTCTTTCTGTGACACAACTTTGAGTTAGAACAATCGTTTAATTTAATTTATTTCACTCATCGGGTTGTTTCTTAAAACTCATTCCATGTAAAACATAATGTTTATAGCTAAGACTATGTTTCATTTCCTAAAATTATCAACAATCATCACATCACGTCTTGAAGCCGCACTAATATTATATTATATTATATTATATTATATTATATTATATTATATTATATTATATTATATTATATTATATTAGATTAGATTAGATTAGATTAGATTAGATTATTCTACTTGTATAATTAATAATTATAAGTCATGTTGTTGATGTGTTGTGTACACGTGGCATCCATTGCACTTCTGTCCATCCCTGGGAGTGGGATCCCTCACATGAGTGTCTCCTGGAGGTTTCTGCATTTTTTCCTCTGTTAAAAGGGTTTTTTTTGGCAGTTTTTCCTCACCCTTGTTGAGGGTGTAGGTCAGAGGATGTTACACCCTGTACTCTTTGTTAAAGCCCTATGAGGCAATTGCAATTTGTGAATATGGGCTATACAAATAAAATTTGATTGATTGATTGACTGACTCGTCAATGTTTGCAGCAGTGTTGGAGGGGTTTGTCTTATGCCGGGTCGGATGCAACTTTTTTTGTTGTTGTTGTTTTGGCATGATCAAACCTCTAAGACAGATGTCTGAAATAAAGTAGCAGAAAAGGTAAGTGAGGCGTTTGGAGCCACGCCGGGATGATTATTTTGGTGCAGAGAGGAGAAATCAAATAACATAACATTACCGATGACAGCACCAGTGCCACAAAACCAGCCATTATCCCTATGAAACCCTCCCAGTGTGACCGAATGTGTATAAGCAGGTTACAGCCGGCGCAGGCTCACACAGAAACGAGACAGCAGTGGCATCATCAGACCTGTCGACCATTTGCCAGATCAATTCGCTTGGCCCCTTGGAGGCACGGCTCATTGGGTGCACAATGCACCCACTTCCACTCTGCCTCTACCTGTCATCATTTACATTTTGATGGGTCTCTGCCTGTGATGAATACTGATTTCTATCAAGGTCAAAGCTACAACACCTGAAGGCAGATAGAATCAGGGCTGATTGTGATTGAGGATGATGGGGGAGGGCACAGGTACAGATGCAGACTAGAATAACAAATTGATGGTGAGGCACACCAATGAGCATCTGGTCCACACTTTTCACAGTTTAAGTTGTGCCACATGATTGAGTTTGATTGAGAGAAGCCAATGGCATAACTGCTCTTTATGATGAGTCACAGTGTCTATGGTGCAGACGATGATGCCACGTTTTAGGGGCGTGGGTCGTGATCAGGGATGCTGCTCCACACTCCGATTAGTCAGAGAAGACCTCCATGAGAGAAACGCAGTACAAAAGGAGAGAAAAACAAAAAAACAAACAAACTCGAGTTTGTTTAGATATTTTATCCATATTTGTGCATAGGAGCCTCCTTGGCTCAGCGGGAGCGCGTCCGTCTTTCACGGAAGAACCTGGGTTCGGTTCCCGCCAATGCCAACGTCAGCAAGGGCATGCGATTGCTAAGGGCTCTAAAAAGCCACACCTCTCTCCTGAGGTGCGTTACGGAGGTGGGGTATTGTTACCGTAAAGCTCAACGACAAAATCCATACTTTTGTATCGTTTTGAGTCTTGTCACCAATACTTTTGAAATTGTATTTGTTTCTTACCTTTCTGAAGTGAGCGGCTGTGTCCCAGGTGAGGCAGTTCACCCCGTGAATCCTCTTGTTACCCATGTTGGAGTATCTTTTGACACAGTCGCCAAAGGAATAGGAATATACTGAAACGTAAACAGCAGATGACCAGTTTAAGAACTCAGCGATTCACTCAGTGATTCACTTTCATACTTTTATATTGATTAGCTCTGTCCCTATTTTGATTTACAACAGATCTGAGACATTAACGATGCTCACATAGTAATAATGTACTGTAATAATGAAAAATAATTAATCATTTCAGCTTGTTATTTGCCTCCTATGTGGCCATAAATCTTTTTATCTCTGTGTGTGCGAGTATAGCTGCAGTATATTAAAAACTCAATTAAATATGTAATTTCATAATACAGGGAAAACACAGAAAGCGTGAAATAAGAGAAACGTCTGTCCGAGTTGTTGGATGACCTTGATCCTGAGTGAGAGTCCTGGAAGAACTGTCAACAGGCGTTGGGAGTGATCGATGGTCCCATTCACATTACACACATACAGCCATGTACATACGCATACACATCCAAGCATATATCACACAAATCTGAAATTATTCACCCATCGAGATGTGTGACACAATGTTGCACACACATGCGCACACACACGCGTGCTGCTGTTAGTGTGTGTCCTCTCTGTAAGATCATGTCTATGTTCAACAGAGGAATGTCTGTGTGGAGGCACTGAGGAAATCAGTGTTTAAATATATACAATAATACAGTGTCATCTGTATATGTGATTACATTCATTTGTCATCACTGATCTTCGGTTATTGTTCTCTCCATAGACAAGAACATTCTTAGCTCTACTCAACCAATTCAGTGTTTTATTTCACAATCAATCCTTGCACCAAAATTGAATCTAAGATTTGATTTGTAAAACCTTTATTTGTATTTCAATCAAGCATTTTGTTATTTAAGAAAAGCAAAGAATATTATTGAATGAAGTAAAACCCACTTTGGCGTCTGAGTATATCATGAACCAAGTTCCTAAGATGCAGAAGGCATCATAAAGGCTTCAGCTAATTTACCTCCATATTAGCAAAATCAAATATTTTGATTCATGGCAAGACATCTGAGATTTCTCTATACAGAGTAAAACAGGTTATCAATATATTGGAAAACTGATTTTTCATATTTCTATGATTTCTTTGGTCCAAAACCAAAATAACAAGAATTTTGTTGATCAGATGTCACTATGTAATTTTGCTTTTGGTTCAAATTTGTTTTACAAACCAGTGGGGTCTATTACATTCTCTGAAGTCCATTAGGTTCATAGTCCATTAATTGCTTTCATTATAAATTTTAAACAACTTTAATCTAAAAAAAAGGACTCGTGGCTCATCTTTAGAGGGGACATAGCCAACCTTTTGGCGTAATGTATATGAAGACTTGCTTTACACCTGGTAGAGATTGATATTATTTCATATTAACACTTTATCGTGTTAATATGAAAACACAAAGGTTTGTTGCGTCATGAAGAACATTCTTTCCCCTCCAGTCAAAACAGCACAGCACAAGTTGATAAGAGGCTGCTATCTATCAGGTTATCCACTTTGGTTTCTGTGTATTTTGCTGCAGCATCTCCAGATGATCATTCCCTGCTGCATCTTTGGAAACCCGCAATTATGTTTGCCAGGGGTGAATTTTAATGCCAAACCCACTTTTATCTAAAATTCTCTCTATAATCCTTTTTATATTCACTGCTGCTTTGTCCTGAGAGTGTGCCCTGTTGCCATGGTGATCTATGAGGGGATGGATGTGGTTTGAAGGGCAAATTGGGGGTGGGGGCGGGGGTTGGGGGGTTAGCCAACAGTCTGATTTAGGAACACAGCTGACTTTATTCCTGTAGAGATCGACCCTGCAGCTCTCCTTCTGTCTTCCTCTTCCTCTCTCTCTCACACACACACACGCGCGCGCGCACACACACACGCACGCACTTTATTTATTCATACACACTGAGTCGACCAAAATATACCTTCATGATCCTAAAATAGAGACACCTACTTGGGTGATGGAGAAACATGGCAACCGAGAGAAAGTTTTCAGTGAAGATTAATTCCCTCACTCTGAAGGAAAAGGAGGCCAGGCAGGCTAAGGACACACACACACACACACACACACACACACACACACACACACACACACACACAAACTTCTCAGTGAAGACTTAAACTTCACCTGCAGCATCAAAATACACAGCAAACTGAGCTTTATGCGTTGCAATATTTGTTTTAGATCATTTCTAATAATTGCGTTTTTAAATATGAAACCTAATGTTGGAGGAGTTTCAGGGTAACAAAACGCTATCAGCGCCATTCCATTCCATGGCATTGACAGCAGTAAACTGAATGAACCCAAGAAGATGATATTGAGAGGATTATGGCGAATGGATTTCAATATAAACCAACCTTGACACAAAATGAAAGAAAAAATATACAAATGATCAGGCTTCAACGATCTCTGCATTCAACATCGGTGATCACACACAAAAATATCGCTCTCATTCACTCTGCAGCAGGAACTCGCAAGTTGGGGGAAATGCAACAAAGTCAGCCAGGGAAAACCAGTCATCAACAAAATCAGGTGTCCATCGCCTGCTCATCAGATAGTGCTTCATCAATAATCTTGAAAAGTAATTTACTACATATATGCATTGACTTTACTGCAACATTTATCCTTATGATGACTTAATCTAGGGGAGAATATGCAAACTGCATATGCATGTTATCTGACGATGCGTATAAATTCCTCCTTGTTGTGGCTCGGCCATGGTTTATTTGTTCAGAGTGTGCTATGAGAAGTTCAAGCATGGTTGGCCATGCGTGTAATGGAAGGATGTTGAAGCTTGGCTCTTTGAAATGTGTTTGAATGTGTTTCTGAGGTTATGTGTGCAGGCGCAAAACCCACTGTTCTAAATGCACAGATACAAACGTACTGTATGTTTTACTCAGATTTTATGCACGTTCAGGCTTCAGTCTATATTGGAGACGCTGGAAATGAACATTTAAACAACACAGAGAGAATATTGCTCATAGTTATGTTGAATGATGCAAACGTCAAACAAAAAAACAACTGAAAAATATATGACATTTGAACATGAACAAAACAGACGGAGCAGGAAGTGAGTCCAGACCAATCTGCATGTGGGAAAACTAATGAACATGTGATTGGTCTGGTTTTCAGGCATTTCCCAGCATACAATATACATTGTGTGTGTGCGGTAAATGTACCAGACAGTGTCATATGTCAATCCATGATAAAGACTCCTATTAGGTTAGCATATGGTGCATACAGTTGGTCTATGTAGTGATAAGCATTAACCATTGCAGATCTGTCTGCAAAGGAAATCTGATCTAACATACCCTTGTTTGAACGTGATATTTGGTTAATTATTGCCTGGACTGTGTTATTTTAGTTATTTCATGGCTCTAATTATGCCTAAACCATGAGATGATTAGTGTTTTCCATCAGCTGACAAGGAGGGGATTAGAAAATTACAGTGTTTGAACAATGATTGACATCAAACACAGAACCAGATGAGAACCATTCACCTGCAGGTTGAATGGAAAAGTGATAAATGATGCTGTCTGTTATCTGACTGTTCAGCTGCGGCTCCAACATCATTCTCTCAGCAGGATGTGAACCAAAGACTGTTACATGTCATGTGTTTTAGTAAATCTCCACTGGTCCTGCACCAAAAGCGCCTGCAGCCATTTGGCCTCTGAATGCCTGGTTTGCAGTGAGCGAGGAAGGACTTTCATTCAGCGGCTCGGCAGAGATGAGATGAAAAGAGCATTTTCTATGGATGAAGTTCTGCTGAAGACTTCAAGGACAACTCTTTGTGCTGTGAGAGAACATCTGTGCACACTCAACTAAAAGGTTAACAACTCATACGTAATATGTCACAGTCTCCATGGATACCAGATTTTTTTTTAAATTAAAGTCACTTTGACAGCAGCAGAACATTCAATGTCTGTCTGGAGAAATAAATGTAGGAATCGTTCACACGGTGTTCTGTGATGAGTCAAACACCAGAAAGGTTGTTAATTGTGCAGAGGTGTGTTCAAACACAATACAAAGCTTATTTTAGACACGTTTCACCACTGGCAGCTCCACAAACACACACACACACACACACACAACCACACACACACACAGACGGCAACGGAAAAAACGCATGAACAAAACATTTCATCAAATCTGCCCTAACTTAACCAACACAGAAA
Organism: Trinectes maculatus; assembly: GCA_016785345.1. Lineage (NCBI taxonomy): Eukaryota > Metazoa > Chordata > Actinopteri > Pleuronectiformes > Achiridae > Trinectes > Trinectes maculatus. Next base: position 97,681 of record JAFBJQ010000455.1, on the reverse strand, counting down.
TGTGTGTGTGCGCGCGCTTGTGTGTGCGCGCGCGTGTAAACTGCATCATCTTCGAAATCTTCGACTTTGTTATGATATCCCGGACTTTCAAGCTGCTCTCATGAATACATGCAGTGCAGGTCTGAGGCAACTAAACCTTCCTTCATTCATATTTCATTTTCTCTCCCAAGTCAGAGCAGCACTTTGTGTGGAACTACCTCAGCAGTATCTTATGTCAGATTTCAGAGCCGGCAAAGCAGAGTTATCAGCGCGAGCGGAGCGCCTGCTTTTTCTTGCTTTTGAGATGCCACCATTTTAGTACTGCGATTCACCTCTGTGCCTGTTGCCAAGCAACTCCTGACACTTTGGGGATGTGGAGTGAATGCAGGAGCGGATGTGGTATTTCCATGTTTTGTTTTTTTTTTGCACTATGCACCTCAGGTTTCCGTGTTGTGCACACTCACTTGAACACACAATTCCCATTAGGACATTTGTAAGTCTGACAACACTATAAGTCTGACCGCAGCACTTCGTTGTGTTAATGTGCTCTCTGCAACTCCATTCTACTACTACTCTGGCAGAGACAGACTTTCTCTGATGATATGATTATATCATTTTCAGTTCAGAATCTTCCTAATTCATCAATTGCTTGTCAGTTAAAATTATTATTATTATTATTATTATTATTGTTGTTGTTGTTGTTATAAATTTGAAGTCAGTGTTGTCTAGAAAAAAAAAGCTGAAGGATTATTGCACATCACTTCATCAGTGTACACACCTGTCAGTTTTTCCTCTATTAGTTTGCATCATTATCTAGAACCTCGTCAATAATGGATTTGTGCAGCCACCACTCGTCCCAAATTTAGGTTTCAGCAATCTGATATTAAAAACAACAACAACATATCATTCAGTAAATCTCTGAAGATAAGCACATTACTTTGATGGGAATTCTTTGAAATTTGTTTACTGAAGAATTGAGATGAGGATCGTTTAACAAATTAAAAAAAAAAAACTCCAGTAGTACTAATCATGTCATGTAATATGTCCAAACTACCTTAAACATTTAATTTCCCTTTTGGCTGATGTACATGTGCCATACAAACATATCACCAGCTGGACCAAGACCATAAAGACCTATAGTTGAAACAGCAACAACTCACGTTATCTCAGTATGTATGGTCCTCAGAGGTCCCTAACAGCACGATCACATGCTGACGCGGCACAGCATTGCAGTGTGAAACAGCGGCTGCCTATGAGCTGCGTGCGTAGATGCTGTACTCGCCCTCCCTTGCAGTTTGACGGATGTCACAAACCTGCTGCTGCTTTAAATACTTCAGTTATGTCAGTTTAAGAATTCTGCTGGAAAGGATGGACATGTCTCCTATGCAGTGTGCCTGAGGAGTGTGTCTGCACATTTTAGTCACACACAACTGTTACCTTTAGATTTAAATTTAGCTGCCTGTTTGCCCTTTGTTCCTACATAAAAAAAAAACTGCACAATGCATATGTGAAATATCTAATTATGTGTATTTATAGGTATGGTTTTTAACACATACCACTATAATACTACTCTAAACTTTACAAGAACTTGACAAGTAATATATTTTATTAAAATGATCTTGATTTCACACACACACACACTGGTTGTCAGCAGTCAGCTGAGTGCATAATATATATTTTGCCCTGGAGTCTGATTCTCACTTGTCATACTCACAGTTATACACAGCCTGTTTTTAGTCTGTCTTCCCTCTGACATCGGCGGGATGTGATATATGCCCGATATATATCTGAGTCACATTCCTACCACTATCATCCCACTCACACCAGGGCGGACGCTTTCAGTTGTGAGCGTGACGCCGGAGATACTCAGCACTCAGATGCTGTAATCAAATGATGCTAATGAAACAAAGAGGCCTGCAGCCCCTCTGGCTACAGTTTGCTTCAACTGATAACACAACCAATCACTTCCTGGCACGCTGAACACACAAAGGACCCTATAGCCAAAAGCAGGACAGGAGCTGTGGTGATCAGCAGACCTGGAAAGACTTTTAGATCTATTGCACTAACATTATGGCCTTTGTTTCCTGTTGCTCAATTTTTAATAATGCAAAAAGCACTTTGCATTTACTCATCGCACTGGTTATATTATATTTTCTTGATATCAGACAGGTGAATGAACTAAATTTAGACTCAAGTTAAAGCAGATGAAGCCACGAGTCATCCCTCATTACACCGGCTGCTACTGTGCAGCAGCTGATTATCTTCCAGAGGAAACACATGCTCTGACAGCTGTAGTAAGAGGAAGCACAACACCGGGGCCCCCTGTGTCCAATTTACCACCATAACTACTGTGTATGTAGCAACGTATCTGTACTAAAGCTATTTATATCTAAATAACAGAAATAAAGCAAGACATATCAAACTCCACCAACCACTTCAGTAAATAGTCAGATATTGTTTTTCACTGAATGGCATACATGATGATAAATTAAAACAGCCAATCACAGTGATGAAAAACTCCATAAATAAATAAAATAAGTCTCAAGGACACTGTGAAGGTGAGGATCTCAGGGGTGGGGGTCTGAACAGCCTCTGGCTCTCCGCTGTAAACCCATGTGACAAATCCAGTCAGAGCTTTTAAGCTGAAAACCACCAACAGCAACAACGGTAACCGGATTAGCAGCAACCGACAACCGTGAGGTGTGAAGCGGTGCAGGTGGCTGATCATCAGCCACGCACATGTTAGTGGAGCTGAATATGCTGAGGGAGGGAGGGAGGGAGGGATGTTGGGGCGATCAGTGCATTATGCACAGAAAGAGACTTTTCACTGATGGGAAAGTCAACTGCCCAAACAGGGCGGAGAAGGATTAAAGCAGGCCATTTATTTTAAAGTTTGAGGCTCAGGATGGATAGAATCTATACTGGCCACCAATCATGGATACAGAGGAAATAACAGAAAGGAACAGCTCCATCCATCACAATCAGTTACTGATGTGTGAGAAACCACCCTGTAATTCAAACACCACGCTGAGGTTAGTTTGATCATCATGAACTGGACAACCTGTGGACACACTGACTGACTGACACTGGCTTTTAGATTCAGACTCATAGTCTGAAGTGTATCCTGTCATGTTTGGGTCCATGTTGTCAAGACAACAATGTTTGCTTTGTGGAGACAGGTTACTTGTATCTGGTATTTAATTTATCCTCCATGCAGCAGAGTTTAACATGGAGCCGATCATAAACATCATAAAGTGCAGGACAATAGAAAACTTTGCCCTCTAGTAAAGCAGGAGACCTGCACGTTTTACTTTCCAAATTAAAAGCAAACTCATGAGATATTTTAATTAACTTGGCTTCCACAGGTGAAACTTTTCTCTGAGTGGACAGTGATTTGGGTGTGTGAGGGTGGCGACCCCGTCTGACAAAGGTCACGATGTCGAGTCGGACTCGATGAATGTCACCAGCCGAGAGCGGGACAGGCGACGCGCTGTTTGTTAAGCAGGACCCCGGAGGTCCCCAGCACTTAATTACATGTGGATTAATAATCTGATAAGCTTAATGAATGTTGACTATTGGAGCAGGTGACACGGGGCTAATGGAAGTAATTACCTCGCCCGAACTGTCCGACGGAGGATAAAACCCACTCTGAGGACCGGAAATGAAATTTGTCATTTGTAGAACATTAACTCAGCGACATATAAACCGTGTGGTTAAGCAGGTTTATGAGTTGCTGAACGGATGTGAGCCATTTATCTTTGAAAATAACAAAGGTCACTGACTTTCAGGCTGACCTCAGCTGTTTTGATGCTAACCAAAGGACACAGGTGACGACTGAAACGCAAACATTACACATCTAGATGACGCGTTGACCGATTGATTCGCCCTGCGTTTATTTGACCTATTTCAGTGGTCAGTCTAGATCAATGCCTAGCCCTGTTTAACTGGGTGTCAGGGTTTATTATGTTGTCACTCACAGCAAAGACCAACCCCTGTGAACGTGTGCATGTGCAGTGCCAATACAGCTCAACACTGCATACAATTACCTTACAGAAATCACGCCCTTCCTCGTCCTTCACTCTTAACTATAATTGAGACATATGGACATAGCGCAGCTGAGCTCTAACACAAGGACTCGAGGGATTGCTCACTTTCCCCTGTGCTGGTCGGCTGATATTTAAAAGATGCCTGTGGTGACAGCTAAACACCTCTGACATGAGCAGCGGCAGCTGGAGGCGAGTGGCTGGAGAGAGACTTCAGTCCCTGAACAGAAATCAGCTGTTTTTCCATCTATTACAGCTCCAGAAAGAGCAGTGCATCCAGTCACATGCTGCATATAACTCCCTGTCGACCAGGAATCATGATACATACATGCATACTCTACAATAACCACGATGACCTCTGAATTACACTTTTCACCTGGTGAAATGCTGCTAATCAACACTGAAAGCAAATCATTTATCGTATATAGTAGTTTATGATCATGCAAAATTTGAATATTACAGGTTGTAGTTACGAGAGAAAGATAATTGCCTGTTTAAAAAATATAGGAGGGAAAGGCGACATTGACTTGAATCATTATAAAGGATGAAAATCAAGAACCAAATATAATAGATAAAATAAACAGCCACATGTCTTCCTGCACGACCTGATGAAAACTGCCGACGTTTGACTTTTGGAACAACTAGTGTCAGAGGAGGCTCTCAAACTGCAAACTGCCTTGCACTCGCTTGCGAAACCAAACGTGATGGAGCGTCCCTCTGACAGAGTCCAACGTTATGGATGGTGAACAAAATAACGCAGCTGAGGGACATTACCAGCAGCGACTGGAGGTGTATAAATGGATGGATTGGTTACTCTTTGGCGACAAAGTGCCCAAAAAGCCCTCGATTCTCTGCTGTGTTAATGTCAACACAGCAAAATGGATGGAAGGGAATGATTCTGATGGACATGTGAAGTACAGAGGGGCTGAGTGTTTAACTTGTGGCCGCTAAGCCTTAAAACACGTTGGGATCTTTTTGATACAGCTGTCAGGAATCATTATGAAATCTAGCCTTTTGTTAAATGAGCTGTAACACACTTACAGTACATGAGAACTAAGAATGACCTGCTGGGATCATTTCTCTATAAGGACTGATGTCGCCACTCCACGAATGGACAACCAACCATAGTGTTATTATTGTGGAGACCATGGTTCTCCCCCCGCGACCCTGAAAAAGGATAAGCAGTAGAAAATGAATGAATGAATGAATGAATGAATGGATGAATGAATGAATGAATGAAATGTGACGCTACGCTGCAAATAGCCTTATTTTGAAAAACCAACACCAGAGTCACCACCTGCCTGTCTCGCTGTGACACTGCAAAAGACGAAGAGAGACAACAGTCCAAAGTAGAGGGAGAGAACAGGGTGAAAGAAAGGCACCTGATCTAGGTTGAGTTTGATGCATCTTTGTTCAAACCCGTAATGACCCTAATGTTTTAGATGAATTACAGAAAGAATCCTGGAGGAAACCCTGGATATATGGTTGTGTTTTGGTTGCACTGTGCCTTTAAACCCTTCAAAAAGCTTTGCATCTTCTCAATTTTTAACTCTAAACAAAACTGTCTTCTCTTTCTCACTTATTATCCAGTGATTATCCAGTATTATCCAGTATCAAAAGAACTAATTAAAATGTATCTTGCAACTTGCTGTTGGAGTTTGCGTTGCATAGCAACAGCTGTGATGTAAAACTCCTCGCAGCCTCGTGGGCTCCTGTTCCCAGAGTTTTTTCTGATCATTCGCTTTGTGCTCAGACAGGAAGTAAAGAGCATCGGTAAGTGGAAGCTTTGTCATTACCAGGAAACACAGTCCTCTAATAAGGACTAAAGGCAGAGCTGTTGTGTATGTATCACATGAGTCGAGAAGCCAGGAAAGCTTCATGGTTCATCATGGTTCATCATGGTTCACCATGGTGTGTAAGTGCTGAGTGACACACAGCTGGACCTGACAGCTGATGGTCGCCACTCAGGCTCCTCTCCTCTGTCTGCTTCCTGTTTTCCTGTTTGCTCAGATGCCAATGGACAGGAGAGTAAATGCCAGTCGGGCTAAAATGTTAAAAAAGTCTCTCCTTCAGGTATTGTTCGAGAATAACCTTTAAGTAATTTACCTTATTGGTAGCCTACTGCTCCCTGCCAAATACACTTTGGCGGTGAGTTTTTGCCAAAAGTTTCTTTCACTGAAGCTCTGAACAGCAGCTCCTTCTTTAAACCATGATTTTGTAAACTTTATTTGATTTAGATAAGAGGCTGCTTCTACTTAGAGAATATTTAACATCTAAGAACCCTGGCTTTGGTTAGGTGGTGTTATATTCAAACTGTGCTTCTATACTGACATATAGGATGAAATTGTAATGTTTATGTATCAGAACTGAAATTAGCACATGTGATCGGTATAGTCAACCTGAACTTTTACATCAATACTGCAAATAGCAATAATATTTTTTTCCTCATTATATTTCTAAATGATTATTTTAAACAACATTTTGAGCCAATACAGTGAATTAACAAACTTTGCCAAATGTCAAAGCTTGCTGATGCCAATTTCAACAAAAATTTTCACTTCCTCTCCATCATATTCATCTTAGGTCCCTGTTACTATAATCATTTATGCACAAAACACACACACACACACACACACACACACACACACACACAGCTAGCTTGACTCAGTGCCAGCTGGAAAAGGTCCAGGTCAACTGAAGTCCCCCCCTGTGAGGGAAAAGTTGCCACTCTCAAAGCGATTATGTTTCATTCCAGTGGAAATGAGAGAACAGGGTTTCCTGGCGCCTAAAGATCAATAACCCCACCTCCCCCTCACTCACTCACACACTCACTCACTCACTGCTGTTCACTTCTTCCTGATCCAGCAACCTGCTAGTCTATGGAAAAGCTTGGCCTTGTCTGAGGGGAGAGGATGGCTGTGTAGTGTTTGCTGGTATCTATTAGCATTCGTCATCTCCGTACACATGCATTTGTCACAAAATGATCTAATAAAGGTTTCTTGTGTGTCTCCTGTATTGTCATTAGTGGCTGAGTCAGTCAAAGTGTTTTGTATGTGGATGGAGGCTCAATTGTCCAAAGGGCCACAGTGACTAAGCCAGTATGGGTGTCAACTGTCTGGGTGTCAGCTGTACGCTACATCAACATCAGCACCCGGTGGTGGAAACATGTGCGTTATACTCTCATACAGATATGACATCGTTTTTTTACAACTGCCACTTATCTTATGTGTCTGGACCCCCCTCCCCCCCCCCAAAAAAAACCTAGCATTGATCTAAGGTCAAAATAGTTAAATGAGAAGAATATTGACTAAACAAGGCACACACTGTCACATGTTTATGGTTATGCAGCCATCTGAATTATTCACACTTCCGGGGCAGGGGGGGGGGGGGTGTTTGCATATCTGCTGTAATTAGTGCTGTTTAACCCAGCACAAGGCTCCGACCACTATCGACTGCATTAGGATTTACCTGCGAGACTCCTCTGGCCGTGACCCAGCAGATCATTAAGAACACTAAAGTGCATTCAGTGAATTTACTGCTCTCACACATGTACAGCTCTGTATGAAACATCCACTACCTATTTATTATTCCTCAGACGTGGGATAACTAAGCGGATGCTGCTGGTCTAAGAGCCTGCAAACTGAATTTCTGTTCAAAGTGTTTATTTTGGGCTTAAAGCAGGAAGTGTTCCGCGGCATTAATGTCAGCGTCTGTCACGTGCACAGCGAGTTGGTGAAGGGATGTTTTGAAACTTTAATTTGGGTTAAGTGCTCCCCATCCTTCTTCTTTCTCAGCTGCTGAGAGCGACAGGCTGAGATGTGTGCTTTAAAAATAACATCTAGCATCTGTGACCACAATCATGACACCATGATATACACACGATGATGTAGACACCACCATGTCAAGATGAGGTTTCTGATCAGCTGATCAGCTAAAGTGATGATCCCTAATCATGCATCTGCAAATCCTCTGCCTTTCCCCCACTGACAAACAAATGCTGTTACAAACAAACACTGCTACTTCCTGTTGGTAAACACAACAGGTCCAGATCAGTGAGAGACCAGTCCTGATGAGAGGACAGGACAGACAGGGTATTCATCTATCACTGTGTCCCTGATACAGCACCATGGAAACAACAATACTGTCCACTGTAGAGCAGGCTAAGTATTTGATAAATAATCATTACATCTCATTTACATACTTTACATATAAAATCGCATCATCATATTCACTGTGGGGCTCAAACTGTATGGTAACGGGAGCATGCTGTACTGTTTCGATACTGACGGTGGCAAAATGCTCATTACATTTTAACACAATGAACACACAAACAAACATTTGTAGAAAATTAGACTGCAGTTGTGAAAATGCGCAATCAATGTTAAGTTGACTTTTTCATTTGACTATAATCCACAATCTGCTTCCACATGCGCGAGCGACGCACCTGGGTCGGGACGTGCGTCGGCACGCACACGCACATCCCCATGACAAAACATGACAAAACATGCCTGCGACCCAAAACAAACAGACAGAGAAACGATAATAAAGGACGTAGCGGAGGCTAAAACCACACACACACACGCATAAACGCCACAGTTAATGCGATTAACGACGCGACGTCAACAAACAAAACTTCTCTCTTACCTGACAAAGTGAGCGGCGTCTTCTGCTGAGTCACGGTTTATGCGGCGTATTGTATCCAGGTGTTCTGCTGACTCATCACCCGCTGTCACGGCGACGTTTAAAACAGTCGTACAGACTTTCACCATGTGTCACACACTCCAGCGAGCCCTGTCCTGGGTCTTGCAGCTGCTTACCTCACGTGTGGAAATTTCCCAGCATTCCCTGGATCTGACCTCCGACCTCTGTAGTCACTTCATGTTTTATACATGTCATGAGAAATTATTTAGACCAGGAATTATTTTATTTTATTTTATTTTATTTTATTTTATTTTGATAGCACATTTGGACACAGCTTCATTCATGGACTCCAGAAATGCACCATATCATAAATGACTAAGATGAAACTGCAGGGAAGTAGTTTGGTACTGTTAAAATAATCCAGTCCTTTCAGTATTTTATGCACATCAGAAAACTGTCTCACTTCTCCTTATTTACTCATTTTCTATTTTTATGCAGACAGCCATCTCCAGCTGTGTCCCGGCCCCTCTACTCCTCCCTGTGCATGCAGATGAAGACTGGAGCAGACCTTTTATTTATTTAAAAAGAGACAGATGCCATTCTGGTTCTTTACCTTCTAATTTAATTTGAGCGCAGTAGATTTAAAATGCAATTCTGTTCATTGCGTGTCAGCTGAGAGTTACTGACCACATGTCACTGTAGTCCCTCGTACAATAGACGGACTAATGGAGCCAGCAATAACTCACTGAGGCCATCACCACGATGCTCAAATTTCAGAGGAAGGAAGTTGTAGTGTTCATCATAGACATATTAGCTCTGGCTATGAGGTCTGAAATGGGAGTAAGTGAACAGTGTGTGAATTCCATCAGTTGATACAAGCTTCCCAGCTGTGTGCAGATGTCAGGCTGAAGACTTTCACTCCCTGATCTGTCTCTGCTCGCAGTCAGTTACTATGATGTCTAAGCTGAAGCATCTGATGCTACGTGACAGAATGTAACATGCACCGTGATGATGATGGTGCAGATTGTTTCCCCCTGAATATTCTTGCCTAAAAGTATTAAAATATACCCGTGTCATGTTTTAGTTGTCTCTTTTACCTTATTTTCCCTTAAGTTGATGCCCTGTGGCCTCTCACCACATGTCGCTAAGGAGTGATTTTCCCATCACTGGAATATGTGTGAGATATCTTGTTGTCCCCACTGCAGATTAACCTGCTCTGACTTGCTCTGTCAAAATATGAGGAGACCATTAAAAAGTGAAGGCCTCACACTCACTCTCTGAGCGTGATCTAAACATCAGATGGTGCAAAGCGTCAGAGGGCTCACAGGTTCCCTGGCTGCTGTGCACATCGGTGCAAACGCTGAGCCGCCTCAAGAGATCAGAAATCCACCGTGCTAAGTTTAGTTTGTGCCCGTACGCGTGCTGCTCGTTGGGCCTGATGCAATGGCGTGTACCGGCTTACGTCAGCTCATTAACACGCAGCGTGTGATCTGCTCTGTGTAATGACACGGAGGCAGCTGAGCTGGATGAGAGGCTTCAGCTGATCAATGCAAATGTCTGACGTGAAATATTTAATACTTCCCCCTCTGTCTGCTTACCATCAGGGCTTTACGGCTCGGCAGGTGAGGTGATTCACATCTGCAGTGAACTGTTAAACCGCAGCTACCTGAAGATATTAGAAATCATCCAGTCGCTCTGCTCAACGTGCTGTAAATCTGTCCTCTCTGGCCACTTAATGAGCTCACCTCATGTTTAGCATGTATGTGAACGTGATTTTGGCAGAAGCACAGTTTGCTTCAGACGTTTACCTGATCATAAACCTCTAACTCTGTCACCGTCTATTTATTTCTCCTCTGTGTTTTACTGTGTATGTACAAAACATGTCCTCGTGCATGTGAGGACAGCAAAACGTACTGATTTAAACTCGATAATACAATAGTGTAAAATGTAGAAATCAATGAAAAATGGCATCAAATGAAAAACCACTAATGTCCAAAGACCGTTAATTTTAATCGGGTTCATAAAAAGTTGAAAACAATATAAATGTAAATATTATTATATAAACATAATTAATGCAATTGATGAGAATATTGTCATAGCGGTGCTCGCTTTGTCCAACATCCCACAGCTGAATAAAGGATGAAAACTCTAAGCTACGGAGGAGTCTACACCATCAGTATCCCACATACTTACAGCAGTGGTGTGGTGGACATGATGGCTCAAGGGCCCATTTCCTGTGGGGCCAATGTGGGGACTTCCTGCTCCAGTTTCAGTCCACATGTTGTCCCTCCCTTAATTTTGTTTATTAATATTATTATTCTTATTAGTATTTCTTCAAAGAGCTGATACTGATATTTAGAGCTGTTGTGTCCCAGCACTTAGCACACGCCACTAGACACTGGCCTTGAGGTCATCACTGAGGGGTTGCATGTGAGCGTGTGAGTAATTTAGAGCGTTCCCGTGGATTTTTGAGTAGGCACCTGGAACAATGCCTGTAAAACGAAGCCCCCACTTTATGGCCTGACTCACTCTGCCCTCGTCAGCGACGCCAGGCTCATTACGTGGCACTTAGCAGGAGTGAAATGCCACAACACAGTGCGACAGCTTCAGCCTATCGTTTCCATTTCCACAATGTGTACAATCCATGCAGAGGGTGATGATAACCACTGACACGTTTGGTTTTGCTGAGACATCTTGTTAGCATCTGCACTCAGAAATGGATCCCATCACATACTAGTTTGACTCATTTCCTTTTCTGATAATATGTGTGCACAATTGCATGCTTAGAACCAAAACATAATATATTATTTTCTATTTAAAAGGTGTCTATTCATTTATCAGTCAATTTAATCTGCTCTCTCTCTCACACACATACACACACAGCATGTTTTTCAGCAACATACATGTCACGAATTTTGGATTCAGCAGCTGGTACCATATACCCCACCCCCTCCCCTGGCACTGAGGTGGAGGGTGGGTGGAGAGAGGTGAGGGGAAGGGGCTCTGGCTATTTACATCTCTTTGCCACGCCTGTGGCTGTTTCCATGGGGATGGGAGTAAAGATAGCCGGGATGTCTCAGAGATACAGTGCACGCAGCGTGGTGCTGATTGCTGGACGTGAGGTGAAGACTGAACAGGCCGCACAGGAAGTGGGAGAGGACGAGATCTCAGCCTGTACCTGTGGAGCAACCAACACTGACCACCACACAAAGACCAGCTACAGCAAAATGACTTACATCACAGCTGTTAACCAGCGTAACTGGGCTAATTGATGAATTGTAGCTCCATCAATCTCCTTAGTGTCAAATCAGATGCTTCTGATTACCAGGCAATAAGACTGGCTCTCTGAATCCTGATGTCCCAGCATCTACTGCTACAGCTACAGAGGGGGGGGCAGTGGACACCAGCGGGGATCTGAATCAGAGCTGGAGCAGCAGGGTTATGGTCAGAAATCCTGCAGGAGGGAGCTGAGTGTATAGCAGGTAACAGACTGAACAACCTGCAATATAAATAAATATGCATTTCTTTGTATGTCAGTCATTTAGTTACTACATTCATTAATATAGTTGTTTATGTTAAGAGACATGTGTCTCTATATTTAAAATATATTCCTCTTGGAAATTCTGCAGAAATCCAGACAACAAAGCAAACCATGACCATAGAATCTTCATTTGGGAATTCGGGGGAATTGAGTTTTTACGGTGATCAATAACCTCTTTGAACCAAATGAATTTCAATACGACGCATTAGCGTCAACTTAATGTGTACTTAAACCATATTCACACTGACAAAGGAAGAAATCAGACTGAATGAAGCAAAGAGAGAAACAATCAGTGAAAAGATAAATAGTTTATGTGAATTTCTCACATATCATTTACCTTAACTCTATACACATTGTTTTGACTGATATACAGTATTTTTTTTTTACAATTTGACATTTTACATTTTTTTCAGCATGCACTTTACAATGCCAACAAAAGGCTCCACAAATACAGACTCCAAACTAGAAATTTTCCTCACAACAAAACATACAAAACAAGAACTGGGATCAAAAGCTGGACAGTTTGAGGACACGATGGAGAAGCACAGCATCAGACTACCAGGACTTTTACAGGTAAGTGCAACAGTAAGACACAAAAATACACGTTCTGGATTTAAAAAAAATAAACGCCTTTTTTTTAAAAGTTACAACACCATCCTAAAAATACACAGAGAACAGTAGTTAACCCTTTGACAATTCAAAGAGTGAAGCAGCGTATGTACTACACGTGGAGGATTGTGGGTACAGGGCGACAGGGCGAGTACAACTTTGCAGGTCACAAACTAACCTGCCAGTCCCATCGATGAGCTTTCAGAGCTCTTCTTTCTGCTGCTGAAATCACAGTGTGGATCGGTGCTTCTTGTTTTTGGGTTGCTTATTGCAAATCCGATTTGATTGTTTGGGGTCACGGGACTGCTACTGTGCAGATGTAGCCATTGTAGAAGTCTTGGGCAACTTCTGCTACACTTTTGCTCCACCCACACGGGAAAAGTTCGGAAGAATCAAGTTATGCAGTTTCTTTATTTCATTTTGTAGCCACCAGGAGTTATGAGGAATAGTCTGGTCAGAGTATTTTGGTATGTAAAAAGACAAACGTTTGCAGCAATAACGAAGGGGAGTTGCATGTTAATTGTGGGGGAGGAGGGGTGAGGGACTTCTACAATGGCGACTGCATCACAGGCGAACTGTCTCATTCAGGTTTGTGCTAAAAAACTAAGTGGAAGAGTGACAGCATCATGTTCACTCATTGTGTCTCCTCTGACCTGGGCTCTCAGACTGCAGATCTTACCCTGGATTTGTTTAGGATACAAACACGCACGCGTTCACGCACACAAACGCACACACTGAGTTACACAGAGCAGAGCTATTAACTTACTGAACGTACCGAGGGAAACAAAAGCAAAGATGACCATTATGTCACATTTATTCAACTTAGCACATTTGTTGTCTCTCTATACTGTAATATACTGTATGTAGAATTTCACATAGGAACACACTCCATTTTTAAAACACAAAGTGCCTCAACTGATACATCGTAATACACTTATTGCGAGGAGGGATACCACAGCAAGAAAAGTGACTGACGTGGGACACCAGTGTACCTGACTCGCCATCGAAGGACAGATGTGAGGACGGAGCCGCGTGGCCCACATGTGCTGTTTTGTTGTTTTATTTACAGGAGAAATATCTATAGAGTACATAGTCTCTTTGAAGGACAGTTTGCTTTGCTTTGCTTTTTCCTCCAGCGTCTCAAACCAGGAAAAAGTCAAAGTCCTCATTAGATTCATTTCTAATCCCGCTCGCTGAGCCACGAACCAGACGACCACGTGTGAGCGCTTTTTACATATGTCCTCTTCCATATTGTCCTGCAGCTGTGGACCTAATGGCTCCGAACGTGGACATCCCACTGCAATAGGTCCTCTTACTGATGACAGTCTTATCCCACCGTCATTCAAACAGGAAATGAATTGTCTAAATAAAATATAAACACATCTCTAAATGTCAGAAATGCATCATCACTCTCTGCTGAGCATCACTTCAGAAGACCTTGCCATGCACAAACTGGCTATTTTAAATTATGCACAAAAAATCAGAACACAGTACAAATCTGTGATGCTCTTTAATTGTAGTATCCACAATTATAAAGGCTCGACTGTGTATCGTGGTGGTTTAAATGGGGGTGATTCAATAATTTGGTCTACAGACAAAGATCAGTGTTTGCAAGTGCTGTTCTTTTTAATTGTGTGACTTTTTGCCGAGCTACGTGTAAGACGCATCTAGCTGCGAGCCAGTTGCTAAGCAACCCTCTTCTTCTGCTATAGACACGCTGTAGGGATGGGTGAGGCACAACGCTGCATGGTTATGTCTGCTTTCCCTGCACCTGTTGGTGCATAGAGGCAATTTATGCCCGCAATGAAAAAAAAAGTCATCAATAATAAATAAGAAAGCCTTTCAGCGAAACAAAAGAAAAAGGCTGCTCCAGTTTGATGTGAGGTTTTTCAGGCTCTGCTCTGGGGGGATTCAGATTAGTCTGGTTAGTTTGGGGATTTGAGAGCAGCTAATAGCCCTTGGAGACGGCTGACAGGAAGTCAAACTGTGCAGAAAAGGTTATGTGTCACTTGCAAAACACATGTGGGGATCACAAATAATTTACATTTAAAACAAAATTTGGTGGCACATGATTTAAAACGTGAAGAATTCCTCTTGTCCCAATAATAATGTGGCGGAGAACCATTGATTATAATGCTACAAGCATTGTGTTTTTTCATATATGGCAACCATATACAGGTGTCTCTTAAGATTATTGAATAACCCCATTTTTTAGTAGACACATGACTAATCACTAATAACAGATCATGATCCAGAGGGTGAGAGGGTTCTGCACTGACCTCTGACCCCCACACCCATTCAGAAGGTTACCTTTCCGCCATGGCGGTGCCTTCCCCCAAAGCCATTAAGATAGAACGCTGCTCTCTGCTTGTGTGAAACCAGTAAAGACAACCTCTTTGCAGTTATCTGTGAGTAAACAACCAGAGACACAACAGCTTTGGTGGCACTCAAAGAAAAATCGAAAGCATAAAGGGGAAGGGGGTGTGGTTAATCGGGAAAGGCCAGTTAATAACCCACATGCATCGAGTGGTTTCAGTCTCATAGTGGACTGGTGGTGAAGCCAATGGCAAAATGAAACAAGACAAGTTGATTGTTCCCTCCAAACCCCAACATAATTAGATTTTTAAAAATACTCCTTCATATATACACACACATAGAAACGTACATATAAAGGAGTGTTTTTTTCTTTTATGCTGCTTGTATTTCTCCTCCGTTTGCCTCGTTCCATCTCCCCTCACCACACTGCTTTTAGACGATGGTTACAGGATGATCCATGCAAAGAAAACATGAGCGGGCCCGGCAGCAGGTGAATCGTGACAGACTGTATGTGTGCTTGTGCGAGTCAGTACATGAGTCCATCCTGACGGCGTTCCCTCTGGTTTCCGTCCAAAACAAACAAACAAACAAAAAAAAAACAACCCACGCAGTAAAACAAAGTCACAGTTGCTTGAGGTTAAAATTAAGTGACATCTCTCTCCCTCTCCTTTTTTGGAAGCACGTCTTTTTTTCACGGTATCTAAATATAGCAACATCTAATATCCCTGATTATTAATATGTACTTTATCTTTATTAAATGTGATGACTGCTAACTCTGAAGCCACCAGTCATGAGTTTGTTTATTGCAAGTCTGAAATCTCAAAAACTAGAGGGAGAACTGACTAGTTACATGAGGATGGCAGCTAAGCACATGTACCTTTAAGGACAAAGGGGAAGTGAGGAGTTGCTCAGGTTGCCCAAGCCACTAACGTTAGTCTTAGCTACAAGGTTAAGTACTTATCCACTTATCCACAATATCTAGAACAGTTCAGATATAAATGGGGTTGGTTTGTAGTTGGGTTAGGATGGGGGGGGAGGGGGGCGTTTAGGCCAGAGGATGGACGTCTCACAGGATGGAGGGGATAGGTGAGCGAGAGCGCCGCAGTGGGCAGGGTGATCCATAGGGCGAGGTCACAGGAGACAACCTCAGCGTGTTACCAGCCATGCCTGCTATGTTGTTTAAGCTCCGGGATTTCTCATAGCCTTCAGATGAGGGTGCAACAGAGAGGTGGTGGTGGTAGTGGAGGTGGAGGTGGTGGTTGTGCAGGAACAGGACATGAACACACACAGGCAGGCAACGATCCAAGTCCGAGCCAGCCGAGCCAACCGAGACAGGAGACAGGAGTGAGACAGAGCAACAGTAACAAACTGTGTGGTGAACGCATGCACAGCACATTTTTGTCACACTGACAGTTTGACTACAGAGGCTGTAGCTGGAGTTTCTGCAGAGGGACAAATAACCTCATTGGCCGAGTGTGCGGAGCCAGACAACCACCGTTTCACTGTGACGTCTCACACATCAACAAAACTTATTACTGATGTAACACGTGCTGATGTTTTCACGAATGGTAGAGCCACAGATTTTCCCTTTTCATGCATTTACTGAATATTAATGCACCTTTATTGACAGTGAGTGTTGATAATCCAGTTTGCTTAATTGTTTTCCTTCTGTTTTCATTATTTAAGCAGCTGATATGCTGATGCTCAAACATAATGAATGAAATGGTTATGAATTTATGAAAGAGTTAAATGACTTCCATTGCTTCTGGTTTGTCTTATTTTTCTTTGTTGCCATTTGAAGTTGCCATTCAGCGATCAGCAATCAATGGTTCTTTGGCTCCACCCACTAACTTAACCAGTCAGCTTTCACCTACACAGTAGCCCCGCCTCTCAGAAAAGCCCCTCATTAAAGTTCCAATCTCCCCATGTTAAATATGCAAATAGTTAAATAATCAGTGCTGTGCTTTTTAAAGTTTTAAGAGTTGGAAAATTAAATAACACAATAGCAGTCTTTCATCTCATGCATCATCATTAGCATTTACTCTCACAAAAAACTACAAAAATTATATCTAATAAAAGGTAAAAAGTTTGAATTGTGAATTCACACTGCAAAACTGTTTAAGACATAAGACATATGGAGTCAAGTAAATGCATTACTAACATGCACACTGTAGATCAAGTATGTCTTTTGTTTATGTGTTTACAGATCCAAGTTGTAGCCGGTGCATACTGATGATGATGATTAAAAAATGATTAATGCTTGAATCATCTATACAGATTCACATGTTGTCATAGCTCAAACTTCTAACAATGCAGCATGTGACCATGCTGGCAAAATCTGGTGCAAAACAAACAAGCAAGCGAAAAGCAGCCAGATCATTAATGGAGCATGTCAATCAGCTGGCGGAAAAACACTGATGAGGAACAGCTCATGGAAATGTGGCCACATTATCATATACTGCATACGGCACATATTTTGTTTCACTGTGTGGGAGGTGTTGGGAAAAAGAAAAACAGGGTTGTTTCAGAACAATCCACACAGGGAGGAAAAGGACAGCCCTGGACTATGCCAACTTCTAGCAGCGACTAGAAAGGACCCAATGTTTTATGTATTATTGTTGGTTGGCTGGCAACTGCAACCACTGGCTAAAGCGGCAGAGACAAAGGCACAGCTGCCTACACTAGTAAACAGGAAGGGGGAGGTGTCGTGCTGTTAGGCAGATCAACATGATGTGCTCCCCAGAACATCAGGACCTGATGTACTGGATAATCTCTATAGCCATTAAGTTATTTTCTTTCGAACCTACGCTGCATTTCAGAATAAGGCTCTACAGGCCAATCAGAATGATGCAACATGTCTGGATATTTCTAAAATGGGAGTTGATCTTCAAATCAAAACAAAATCTTCAATTACAAGTGGCACTCTTACACTATGATGGCATTGATTTGCCTGCGACAGAGGGAGTAGAGCAGCACGATGAGGCTATAGAGTGATAACATTGAGAGCAAAACATTTGGATTGTCTCCTGGAGAGGCAGTTAATGTCTGATAGGAGGCAATTAACTGAGGCTTAAAGCTTAAACATTGCAGTGCAGATTAACACAACACAAATGCCTCAAGATGCTTGAGATAAAATAAATGCGATAATCTGACAAACGTGCTTAAGGCCTTATGTGTTTTCTTTTCTGTTTTATTTTATTTGCGGAAATGTGTTTTGCAGCAATAATGTGTTGACTGTGATGAAAACCTAATAAGTCAGATGCATCATTAAAACCATTTTAGTGTGTGAACTGCTTGTTTTAATTCATGACCTTTTCTGCCTTTGAAATCACACCGAACAGGAGCAAGGCCTTCTGGGAATTCAGCACATACAAACTTCATGATGACCTTTAGCTTAGGTCAAAATGTTTGGGAGGTCAAACCCTTTCGGTGTCCGACCTTTCCACTGATGGATCGCTTACAGGACCGAAGCTGATGCCTGACAAAGTCTGAAAGATCATGTGTCATTGATATTTGTCTTTCAATGTAATATCAGATAAAACTTATAACTTATAGAACACTATAAGTATTTGGACTATCAGACATGATTTTTTCTCTGTAGGCCTATCAGCCTATTTTAATATTATAAGTGATGAGGTCGTAATGTGTATGTGTTGAAAATATTAAAATCTGTCACTTTTAATGTCTGTGATGGGGGAAGATCAGCTTGTGTATCATCACCTTAGAGGCAGATGATACACCGGGCTGCAAATGAGCAATGAACCTGGCAACAGCTGGCAAACCGAGGTACCGGTCGGAAATTTATTCGTGTTTCCAGGCGACAAGAAAACATGAATAAATCGTGAGGAAAGCAACAGTTCTGAGTCAGCTGCATGGACACTGTTGTCGCAGCAGTTGCGCTGTTTGACCCAGCAGGTCTACAGAGTTACATTACCTTATCTGACTAGGCCTGAACAAACAGCCTCCCCCCATCCAGGGATGTTGGTGTCCCAGTCACTAAGGATACGGATCAGCTGATGAGGATTTTGACTAACGGCTTTCTGTTTAAGATCTTTTTATTAAAACATGTCTATGGTAAAAATATCTTTAGTAATAACTGTGCGGACTGTTTATTACATTGACTCAAAGTCTATTTCGCACATTCTGTAAACAACATTTGTCAAGAACTGATGATGAATTCATCAAAAATTAATTGATATAGATGATAATGGGTCTTTAAGACAAGAATATATGTACAACACGACTTAAAGACATAAAGACAAATTTCACAAAAGGACAATAAATTCATGCATACTTATATAAATATGTATGAAAATGAAAATATATTTTCCTAAGTCAGTTACCTGTTTTCCGTATCCCTCCGTCTGCAGAGCAAGTGTAGTCACTAGCAGCGAGCAGGAAGCAAGTGCCCCCACTGCGGCGGTCCTGTTCCCTTGTGCTGGACCTTCTCATGGAGGCCCTCTCCTCTGGAGACATGGTCAGGTCACTGCCCCCACTGCAGTCTGCTGACAGAACTGTGAGGAGGGAAAGACGACTGGTTACACAGTAGCGGCAGACACAATGGTTTGAAACTTTGTAACCTGAATTCATAAGATGACATTTTGTGGTAATTACAGCTTTAAACAGCAAATAACATCATGCAGCTTTAATACGAGCTTTAACTATCTTCCATGGAGTAATTGATTAATTTGCATCTTATAATTTACAATTCATACAGATATTGTAAGCTTTAATTTAAAGATAGTGTTATTTAACCCACATTATGTAATGCCATCTTTCTTATTTGCATTTGCAAATTCAAAGAACAAAAGTAAGAGCAGCAAAAATGCATTATTTGCTATAGATCCAAAACACCGTAATGCACAGAGAAAATCAAACGGTAAATAGAAAATAAATATATATGTATGTGTGTGTGTGTGTGTGTGTAAGAGGCAACATACTATACTAGGTCTGTGATAATCAAAAGACACTAGAGAGGCAAGTAACCTTGCACACTGCGTATTTTAAATGACCTCTAAGGAAATCACGCAGACAACTAGAGCAGACTGACTCGTGCATTCAGATGAGGCATGAATTATTCTGTGCTTATTAAGTGTTCAGAAACGTAATAAACAAGTGGAGTGTGAGGAGCTGCGACTGTGCAGCTCCCCTCAGGACTGTCTGCACGGGAATTCAAAGACAGCCAGTATACAGAGGTCGACCCTAATTTTCATCAATATCACATGTGTCAGTGTAAATTACCGACACAAGCCCTGTGGGGAAGAACAGCCACCGCTTGTCATGTACGCCGAACACATGGTGACAGAAGGAAAATATATGGAATCAAGGACCGTGAATTCAAATCAACATGTCCTCTACAATGATGCTTGTGTGTCTCTAAGGGAAAAAACATTTTTAGTCTCAGGGGGGTCAATAGGCCATTGCTCTCTACTTCCTCGCTGTCCTTTTATTCAGAATACCCATGTAATAATCTGTGTTACAAGAACCTGTCTCATTTGGCCCTGGTCTGATCATATTGTCTTACCTGAGCGGTTGCGTTCTAGTACCCTGCTCCCCTTAATGTGGCACAGGTCACCTTGAGTGCTGTTGCAGGTGGTGTTGAGATCTGCTTTGCAATAGGAGGGGGAGCCTCCCTGCAATGTCTGTGGGATGTGTTTCTTCCTCTTTTTCGGGAGCTTCTGCTTGGCCATGGCCAGGGAGTAGTACATTCCAAAGTTATTGACGATGACCGGCACTGGCATCGCTATTGTCAGCACGCCGGCTAAAGCACATAGTGCGCCCACCACCATGCCTGACCAGGTCTCTGGATACATGTCGCCGTATCCCAGTGTAGTCATGGTCACCACAGCCCACCAGAAACCAATAGGGATGTTCTTGAACTTGGTGTGGATGGCAGCGGTGGGGTCGTTGGGCTTGGCGCCGATTCGTTCGGCGTAGTAAATCATGGTGGCAAAAATTAACACTCCCAATGCCAGAAAGATGATGAGCAGCAAGAATTCATTGGTGCTGGCACGTAACGTGTGACCCAACACCCTTAGCCCCACAAAGTGCCGCGTAAGCTTAAAGATACGCAGGATACGAACAAAGCGCACCACCCTGAGGAAACCCAACACATCCTTGGCAGCCTTCGAAGAAAGGCCACTCAAACCTACCTCCAGGTAGAAAGGCAGGATGGCCACAAAGTCAATGATGTTGAGCAGGCTCTTAAAAAACTCCAACTTGACCGGACAAAAGGTCACACGCACCAGGAACTCAATGGTGAACCAGAAGACGCAAACGCCTTCGACGTAGGTGAGAGCCGGGTCAGTTTCAATCTCGTACTGGGGACCCGATTCAGTCACACTGCTGTTGTGCATCAGCTCAGTCTTGTTGATGATGGTGTTGAAAGCTTCATGGGTCTCCAGGCAGAAGGTGGTGATGGAGACCAGGATGAAAAACAAAGAGGCAAAGGCAATAAACTACAAGAGAAGAAAACAGGAAAAAGAGGGAAATAAATGTAATTGTCAGTTTATCCATAAACGCAACGTACAAGAACAAGCTCAATGAATTCATTTACTCCTGAGAAGGAGAGTGAACTTAGTCAGGAGTAATTAACTTGCATCAATTTGAATGGACTCCAGAGAGAAGGAGGAATCTATTACCAACAACAAGTAAACATACACGTCTCAGTCATCCTGGTGGAAATGAGGCAAGAAAACGCAGGTGTGTGAGTTCATTTACTGTTGCTAGTGAAGACAAAAATACATAAGAATAAATTATCCTTTTTGTGCGTTCACATTGTGTGCATCTGAGTATCTCTCTTATTGTGTATTATCATATTCACTAATGGAACATCTCTATGTATTTGTTCCATATGTTATGTTGGAATATTGCATTATTTACTCATTTACTACTCATACCTTATCACACGTTGCATTTGTGTTCCATTAGGAACCAGATCAAATTATTATTATTATTATTCCTGCGTTGTTTTTTTCAGTTTTTTTTAACTAGAAAAAAAGAAATAAAAAAATCTTTTTTCAGTTGTTCCTCTTGTGTTTGGATCACAGTGTCTCAAAGAAAATAAGGCAGATAGTGACACATAAATGTCCCTTAAGTGCCAGCTCTGAGTGCTATTCATAGCTATTACCAACATAAAAATGTACATGATTAAAGGCTCTTTGCTGTTGTGCTATACCATCATCAGCTTTAGGCCAGGCAGCAAAGCAGAGACAGTGTGATGTCACATCCCATTTCTGAAATGTTATTAGCAGGAAGAGGAAGCAAGAAATGTGGACAGCGAATTAAATGGCAATTACAGTCACACTGATAACACATGATTAAGCAGACTTCATGAATATGAGGCACCGCACTGTCTCCTGTGTTTTTTATTACAAGAAAGCAAGATTAAAAAAATCTTAATATTCTTAATCTGCTAAAATAAGATTTTATGACGTCAGCATTTGCCTGGAAAATTAGAATTTAACAGGATTCATTTATGAGTCACACAGACTTTTTTTTTTTTTTTTTACCCAACAGATGTGTGTTTTGTTTTGGTCATCTTCTGCAAAGTGTTGATGAAATGAAACCACCTGTAAGATGTGGAGCTGACATCCAAATATTCCACTCCTCAGCCAGACGGAGCAGGTCTCCACACGTTCAGCCTACTACATACTCTCTCTCTCTGCCTTCCTCCCACAATCCATCCACTGGTGTGCTCTGCCTACTGAGCTCGAAAGAAGTCGTTTTACACCCTGCCTTGGTTTTGGATCGCATGACTCAGACACCCTCAAAATACTGCCACTATTTGGGTCACTCTGCTTCTGAACCGTGCGCGTGCAATCACTCTGCTGTGAGCTTGCCTATCCACCTGTCCTGCTAATTCACCGACAATGACACTCGGAAAGCAACAACAACGTCATTTTTTTAACGAGGTCATCCAGCATCTCTCGCACGCTGTTACTCACCATTGGCCTTCCATGTTTAAGAAACAAGGATCTTTTTTAATGACCTAAATATACAGGACGTGATAACGTTAGATGTGTGTTCGGTTTTGCATCACTTTATTCGATCATCATATTTACAAAATGGTCATAAACGAGTCCACTTTCAGCAAACAACAATGATCTTTCCACGATGACTACAAAACACAAATCGTTTTCATATTTTAGATTCTAACGTGGCATGTGAGTGTGCTGCATCTGGTCTATTAAAGCTGCTGCTTCTACTGTAGATAAAGAGGAGTCTTATATGTTTTCTTTCATAGACTTCACTAATAGCATTTCATTTGTAAACCTGAGCAGTAATACTGTATCTAAAGGAGTTTTTTTAAATAGCTTTTTCAGTTAAATTTGATGTCAAGCTGCTGTCAAGAACAAAAAGAAGTATTTGAATTAAAAGCTAAGAACTTCTTAATAAGTTTTTTTTTTCATGTGCATTCACTGTTCTTTGCAGAGATCAGGTGTTCCAACAACACATTTATACAGGACAGAAAGCAGAAAAAACAGTCAACACAACCTCAAGCGGCCACAAACAACTTTGTGAAGGGCAGAGACATAGAGAGGAGCAAAGCTCACTATTTAGTGAGAGATTCATGCGGATTGCTGCTTTTGTAACTTTTAATACAATACATGCAGAATAATAAAGAAAACAAAACCAGGTGATGAGCCATAATAAATGAATAATAAATCAAATAACATCAGAGGCCCTGACCACACCACACATACATTCAATGCTACAGATCACATTATATTTTAATATGTTTTTTTCATTTCCCATTTGTGAACACGAGCTATTATAGGGTCTCTGTTTCCTTTGCTAACTGAAAACTCCAAAAGCAAGAAGTCTGCTCCTGCTGCTCTGTTCTGAATTCCACAGTTTCTTTATCTCCATCTCCCACTCATGACAGTGCCTGAGATGAACAGCAGAACTACCTGCGCTGTTTCCCTCAGCTGCTCGGATGCTGTGCAGACTAATGACTGCTGCCGTCTCGTGCTGGGCTGTAATTTGGTGGTGTTCGCGTCTGCCTGGCGTGGATATATCATCTCCCCAGTGCACAGCGCCTTGTAACAGCTGAATCATGTCGCATTTAACCAGCCAGACACCAAAACCGCACACATTCACGACACGCTAACCTGCAGGTGCTCACGCTGATACCTGTATTTGTTATTTATGACTGACATTATAAATGCAAAGTTGTTACTTTGCCATGTGATTGCAACAGGCACATGATTTCCAGCGCACTCCATCTGCATGCTTTAAAGGTCCTGGACTTCTATATACAGTTAATGTCAAAATTATTAGCCCCCTAGGAACTTTTGAATATTTCTCTAAAATACCAAATGCCCAAAATCTGCAATATTCATAAAGGTTCATATAGTAAATCATTCATCAATGATATGGCCCCATTTTGGTACACTGTGGAATGTAAAATAAATATTCAAGATTTCTTTATGAAAAATCTGGTGAAAACTGAGATGGTCAAAATTACTAGCCCCCACGGGATTTTGTGCTTTCAAAACAAATGAACTGGGTTTGAAACCACACCTGAGCAGTCAATTAGGTTTGAAAACATACCTGAGCAATCAATTAGCACACACAAACTATAAACACTTAAGGTTATGGCCCATGTCATTAGAAGGATAAGGGTTTTATTTGTGTCATGAGGGGGGGGGTGATCATTTTGACCGTAACTGTATTGTTCTTTTGACAGTATAGCAGGGTGGATGTTATACACACAGCCCATCTCTCATTCACTGATAAAATCCTGTATCCTCTGCAATGGAGCTCAAACTGGTGACCTTTACACCTGACTCACAACCTGCTGTTAACCTGTGCACAGGACTTTATAGTAAACATTCCAGACACTGATTTCTCTAATTATTACAAGTTGATGTTCAGACACAGGAAGAGGCGTCATAGTCTATTATTCACTGATTAAGATTAGTGTACTCTTTAGCTTTCAGGGAAAGGGAGTTGGGAGATGAGTCCAGGGATCCGAGTAGCGCGTGTGTGTGTGTTCCCCAGAGTGACGGCTCAGGTAGGTGGTGGTGGAGGATCCTGGGCTGGAGATCAGGGTTGGAGAGGTACAGGTCCGGGGTCTCAGATTAGGAGTCAGAGAAAAAGCAAACAGGCAGGCAGGGTTCCGGCGCAGGCTTGCAGACGATCTGACAAGTGTGGACTGAAAAACAGGGCTTTATATACAGGGCATGATGAGTGGTAAATGCAGTGCAGCTGGAGAGTTAACGAGGGTGGGGCGGAGCAGAGCAGAGCAGAGACAGGTGAAGATGATCAGGCAGAGTGGAGAGTAGAGTGGAGCAGATTAGGAGCAGGTGGAGATAATCAGACAGAGTATAGAGAGCAGGGGGCAAAGTGGCACATGATTGAATTAAATTAGTGGTGTTACCAGGCAGCGTGAGAGCTCATGACAGATAGACTGCTGGTGTAATAGGCTGCAACTCATTACCTGTAAATGAGCGACACAAAGACAATGTTCTTTCTCGAGCCTCAGATAGAAGTGGGGGAGAACAGTTAGAGGACAGTTTTATTTTACACACTGAAAATGTTTTAAGTATAAGATCACTCACCTGACACCCTCGTAAAAGACAAATCATGGCTCCATACACATACTATAATCACATCCATGATGTCTAATAAAGTCATTACCCACAGACACCTAATCACACTGGTTTTAAAATGACAAAAACAATATTTAAAGGCTTTATTTTAGAAGTTCTGTGTATCTCGCTGGATGTAGTGCAGAAACAGTGATTTATTAGGACTTAACAGAATCAGTCAGCAGCTCTGTCACCGCTGCCAAACACTGATGGGATGTGATCGCTGTCACAGTCCAGTAACAGGGAGGCCTCCCTCATAACCACATCATTTTTCACAGGGCTTGTCTGCCACTCCCTGGAAACTCTTCCTGTCAGTGCCGAGGAGGAGAGACATGAGGAAAACGCCAGATCAAACAGCTTCGATCACACGGTCCCCCGGTGTATTACATCTGCCGTTTGGTTTGGGGCTGCTAGAACACTGACACTGGTGCTAGGCAGCCTCAGGCTCTAAAGAGTAACTGAGATGCAGGTATGGACGTGACAATAGAATAGAATAGAAAGGAAAAACTTACTGGTAATAATGGAGGAACAGGTCTTATAGCAATCAGGGACGAATCAGATGTGATTGACCTCTGGCCTCTGCAACAAATCTATTCACTTTTACTTTGTTTTTTAAAAATATTTTGTTAGTGATAATAGGTTCTTACGCTCAAGCAAAAGGGATGCTAGCACCACAGCCTGAAACATTACATCAAATTAATTCAATTTCAAGGAAATGTTTAATAAAGGAAATGAGCTTCTAAGCTGGCAGGATGTTTCAATAACAACATTAAAAAACAATATTTAGATTATTCTGTGACAAATCCTGGGACATTTGCTAAGACAGAACCACCCTCCTGGGTCACACACATTTCTATACATCTCTTCATCTGTTGGCACAGCAACATGTTGGATGGGCAAACCTTAGAATCTTCCAACTGAGCACCCCGCACATACACACAAATCACCCCACTGCTCCGCTTAGGCTGCGTTTCAGAAAACGCCCTGCTGGCTCAACCAATCGGAGTGCTCGCTACCTCCACCTCCTTGGGACTGCCACCATCTGTTTGACACTATGAGTGGAAGCTGCGCGCACCGATCTGAGACCACCATCCAGAGCCATGCTGCTTCGGCCCTCTATAAGCTGCCGTGACATCATCAAGCTAAGGGGAACCCGGAGGTGCTATCGCAGTCCAAGAGGATCTCAAACACACACGCACACACACACACACACAAATAAACACAGAACATAATTAAACCTGTGGGCTTTGGGGGTTTGGGCTCCTATCTGTCTTGCCTTCTGTTTCTACTTGATTGCTCAGTTATAATTTCAATCTAGATTTAGGGCTTTTCCACCGCGCACACACATGTAGTCGTGCAGACGTGATAAACTGCACGTTCACATGAAAACAGCCATCAGTGCAGAGTATGCAAAGGCTGCACGCAAGCGTTACTGTGTGTGGTGATATGTTGTCATATCAACTTTTAAATATGCAACTATGTTAATGTTGATACTTTGTTTTTCTGCCCCAAAGCAGCCAAACATGCAAATGAATGTAGATTTCAGACATTAGTCACATCTGAAATTTATATTCCCTTTTTGTATCACTTTGTGGAAGTGATGAAAATCTTATGTTTGCGGTATAACAGATTCTTAATATGAGTTGTCAGCATCATCAAACTTAACTGCTAAATGAAGGGAAAATACATTCATCTTCGTAAAAATAAATTATTGACATTGCAGGTCACAGTTGATCCTCCTTTGAAATGACTACATGGCCTCTGTCTCTCTCTCCCTGTGTGTGTCTCCTTCTCTCTCCCACAGACACTGAGCTCAGCTCCAGCTGGAAGCAGAGACCCCCGGGCAGAGATACCCCTCCGTCTGTTGCTGTGTGTCTGTCTTCAAAGCAGCAACACCCCCCGACAACAACCACCAACTACTAGTGAATACACAACAACAACAACAACAGGGAGCAACACTAATCACCAGCCTAGATGGGAATAGAATATAGACTTCGCTATAATCCAGACAGTATTGATTTGCTTATGGTTTGACAGATGTCTATGGTCACATGTATACACGGCAATGACAAAGCAAAGTACCAAATTTTAACGTATGCCAGCCAGACAGGGATCTTATTCACCTCGTTGACCTTTTAAGTGTGAATGAAGGACAAAGAGCCTGATGTGTCCTTATGTTTATTTATGCTGTTTTCTTACTGCTCATTGTAATTCACTCAGAATTGGACAGGCTAATAAATATGTACAATGCATGTGGGCTACCCACACTTGATAGAGATGAACAACCGCAATGTCTGAGAATCACGAGGTCCAGAAAGGCTAATATGACGAATATAGCGTTTTCAGATATCTTGAAATCTGGACAGGAATTTAAAGTGTGTGTGTGTTTGAAATGTTGTTTGGATGTCCTAACATGTCCTGTGGGCTTAGACAACCTTCTGATGGTCGTCCTTCTAAGAGCCCAGGACATCAGTTTGATACACAACCAGTGTATCTACTTAGACATGCTGTGTGATAACTGAGCCGGCCCCTAGGAGAAGGATGCATGCTGGGAAACAGACATGACGTCTGCCTTTGCAAGTTCTGTCACATCAAGGTCCCCATTCTAAAATTAAACTGTGGTTAAACCAACATTATGCAGCAGAGTTAGCTGAATGGCTCATTTAAAGACCATCGCAGAGCATACATAATTAAACCACCGAGTAAATTGATTTCCATCCCGGCCTTATTCTATAGAGACACAGGCTGGATGATATTTCTTTTATTAAATAAAGTGAGATAAAAATAAAGCGAGTGCCTGGGAGGACAGTGATGAGTCCCAGGGAATATTAGACATAGGTAAGAATAGCAGGCTCCTAATGAATTGCCCCACATTACAATGAAGTCCCCATACTGAAGCATGTTTTTGTCAGACAGCGGGGGGCTGCACTTTTTTCTTCTTGATCAGCTGCCACCATGGAAACGACACTTTTTCCTTTTCTCTGAGAGCTCAAGATGGTGAATCGTACGTGCGAAGAGGCAGAGAGATGGTGAGGAGAGATGGAGAGAGGGAGGAGGAGGCAGAGGGGAAAATGAATGGTGGTGCTCCTTGGCAGGAAAAAAGGGTTTCCCCTCTTTCATGATCCCTGTCTCCACTTCAACAAACATCACAGAAAGCAGACATATGACAAATCTGGAGTAGGATGCGCTGTCAATCAAATGTGGCGGAGCAATTTTGACAAATTATCTTGTCACTAATTTAGTTACTAATTCAAGAATTCTAGAACTGGCTGAGGACAGAGATGAGTGGACATCACTTTAAACAGATTCCGACTCGTAAACAAAGAGAATCTAGTGACAGGACGATCCACTGTTCTGCCTATCACCGTCTCCCCCGCTCGCTCTCTCTCTCTCTCACACACACACACACACACGCGTCTCCTACCCACCCTCATTATACGCAGCTCATTGTGACATGGTAGCCAACTCGCTCGGGGATCCCTACTAAACCCACAGCTTCTGGCAACCAACCAGATGCAGCGTCTAAAAATAGCCTATCGAAACTTTGCAGGCGTTCCAATTTGAACAGTTCATTGTTACTTTAAGTCAGCGTTGGAGGGGGAGGGCGGGCTCCTGAGGTAAGACTGACAAATGCGTGCCAGCCGCTGTCGCCTTCATTTACACAGAGACTCTGATGGTGAGGAGAAAGACAGGTTTAACCAGCGTGTTCTCCATTTCCCACACATCAGTGCTACATGGTGGGAAAGCTAATGTTTGACAGTTCAAGTGACTGAGCTCTCAGCTTGTGCGAATTTAACTTCAGACGTAATAAATGAGGACGGAAGTAACCTCATTAATTTAAATATTAATTGGTATAATGTATACAGTTCATTGTCACAAATGTGATGACAGTGGTGGACAGGATTTTTATTTTCTCATTATAGTAATCTGACTACTCCCTTTGCTGCTGCCATAATGACATATAGTGGTAGAGGTCACCTAACAGCAAAATGTACAGATGACATTTCAAGTATTCAAACCCATTCACCTTTTTTCTCACATTTTATTATGTCGCAGCCTTCTATTAAAATTACAATACTGCAAGTACTGCTGCTTAAGCACGTTTTCATTGAGAGCAAGGTGCCACAGGCATCCGAATCCATATTCCATATAAACTAAACATCTAAACATACACAGATGTTTAATAGAACATCACAAATATTCCCAGTTCAAAAATCTAGAAAACAGGTTTAATTATCTGCTTCCTCTAGGATCCGGAGGAACACTCCTCCACTATTGTTAGCTGTCAAAAATTGTCTCAAAAACAAAGAATTTGAGACAAATATAAAAGCTTATTGTAACACGACTCAAAATAATACAAAAGCTTTATTAAGCCTCTCCTGTCAGACAGAAATAGTGCCGCTTGAAGGTCCCAGTGAGACTGTTATACTAAATATAAACCACCCTCGCTGCCTCGCTCTGTCATCGCTTCATCTACCCATCAATATTGCAACACATCGCCTGTATCTCAGACGTGTCATCGACTCATGAAAGTTGATGTTTATGAGCGCGTGTCTGCGGTATAGGAGCATAAATATTAACTGAGCTGATGTGTTCCTTGAGGCTCCATTCATTATCGGCGGTACATGACAAGCCTGAGTGTAGAGCTGGGGGGGGGGGGTTCTCATGGTGACGGTGTGCAGGGATTTTTGTATGGCGCTATGAAACTGACAAAATGTGCTAAGAGCTCATCAGTCCAACGAACAACAAAACACAACCATCATTTTAACTGAGGAGAAGATAATGCGTAAAAAGGGAAAACACCTCACTATTTATTATCACGACAAGTTCTCCATATTTCTTTTGCTCCACCACATTTCCTCTGCTCCTGAGGTATATGGCCATGAAAAACAGCTTTATTTCTATTCACTGTTTCTCCATTTTGATCATCGATGAACATAGATGTCACAATGCTCTGTCCCCAAGCCCCAATCTTTATAGAAATTTATCCATGCCATGCAAAACATTGCTAATTTTAATAACACCACTGCACACACCCTTTCTCCACTGTGAACACTGACCTACTATTTTCCTAATAATAGTTATATTCATATTCATTTGTTTCTGCCCCCAAATCCTCAGAGACTCAATCTGACATTAATCACATTTCAAGGCTGGGACACATCTGAGAGTCTGACATGATAATCTGAGACGAAAGGGGATCAAGAAAGACGTGGGTCAAATGGAAGGCGAGTAGCTTCATTTGACTTAGCAGCCATGGTATTTCAGTGTCTGATTCGACGTGGCACAAAGCACTTGGAGCCCGGCTGTCGTTTCAGCTGAGGACGCTCAGGTTGACATCAGGATCAGGGGCTGTTGGGCTGGACGAGACAGAGAGAGTGTGGTACATGCAGGGAAGTTGTTGCTGTGAGTGTTTTAAGCGGATTGAGTTTGTTTTGATTTTGTCTCATGTGCATTATTCGGAGTTGATTTGACACCGGCACAGTTTCTGTCAGTGAAATTCTGCCAAGCTCACAGGCCTCACAGAAACTGTCCCAAGAATTATTGTGAAACAAGAAAAGAAAAAAAAACTGAGATCAGGTTCAGATTTGTTTTTCTATGAGAGTAGGAATTTACTTTCTCTCTCCACCTGCTCCACTCTGCTTTCATACGCTTAAATAGGTGCACAATAATTATTGAGACGAGAGAAGAAACTGGAAATGCACTCGCTGTAAGTACACAGATATAAGTTTCAGGGATTAATTCATGCCATTGCTCAACCAACAAGTAGTCACATGCAGAGAAGTCTGTACAGGCCCAAAATCCCAAAGCTCATGGACAACCGAATAACACACAGCAAATGAAAGCACATATGTGCTGGACCTAGTTTTGTCTTATCTCTATCCATCCATTCATGCATTAAAGACATGGCTATAGGCCAGGTTCAAGTCTAAAGTCAGGGTTTGACTTGGACTTGTTTAGACTGACTTGGACTTGGACTGTTTCGTTATCTTGGAAAAAACACACAGCATGGTAGTATATATTTGGTTTGATAAAATACAGACTAGAGAGCTCTCATCTTCTATTTGGAAGTCAGTAAAGAGGTAGTGTGTTTGTGTGTGTGCGTGTGTGTGTGTGTGTGTGTTTGGGTCTGTCTTGGAGTGTAAAATAAACTGATGTCGGTATTCTGTTATGATTAAAAGCCCAGTTGGCAGGCGTTTGCTGAGCCCTCCCAAGATTCCCTGAATTCATGAATACATTATTGTCATTTAAAAGAAACAAACATGCAATTATATGGAGAGTAGGAATAAAGGAGAGGAACAAGCCAAGTCAAGGCTATACATACCCTCCTTACACACACACACACACACACACACACACACCATTATTTCCCACTGTGATCTATAGTCCTTCCCTTCAATCACAACCAGCTAAAAACAATATATTATTCCCTTACCAATAAACGAACCTGCTATCTGTCACTAGCCTCCTGTTCTAGATTTCATACACTTAATTTAGCCAAAAGCTACAGCAAAGTGGGTCACGCACAGAAAACTGGGCAGACAGGGTCCAAAGGAGAGCAAGTCCGACTCAGATGTTCTCCTTTGTCATGGTACAGGTTGTTCCAGACCTCTGCAATTCAAACCCAATGCGGCTGTGTTTATAAATTATTCTGAATTGATGCCTACCAAGTCAAAGGAGAGGGTACTGTTTACACCTCGGATCAGATTAAAAACTACAGGGTATGATGCCTCACACAGTGGTTCAAGGTCAAAACAGGTGGCACCAGATTAGGGCTGTATTTTTATGTGGTTTTCCAGTCTGGACTCATGTACTTAAATGCAGTTTTTAAAAAAGAGTTGAATAAAATTCCCTGGGCAGGAAATCTGAAGCCTGTTTACCAAAAATACAGGACATACAGAGTGGATGACATTTGGGGGGGCAGCAGCTGGATAAAGAAACATTACGTGTCTATTAACTGCTTTCTTGTTTTTATTTACATGTATTTTAAAAAACACCATGCACTGTTTCCTCAAGAATGATGAAGTTGCTCAATTTCACAGTTGAGGACTTGAGTCATATTCTACCAGTTTAAAAAAAGACACGTTTATATGGTATATTTCTCATTCTGTGAGACAAACACATCACACTGCGTCTGCTGCTTTCTCTAATTCCCACTGCAGATCAGCATTACTCTCCATCCTCAGGGCCGCGGCTCTCACTGATAGACGGGGTAGAGAAAGCCACTGTTGCTATGGTGATGAGGAACGTGGAAGTGACAGAGAAGCGCTGTGACAAAAGACAGATCGGCCTTGAGCTGAATTCTGATGTGTTTTGACAACATTAGGTTCTCGAACCAACATTCAAACACGGACCCGTATCTGAGACACTGCACTGTCATTGTGTGTGGCAACACCACCAGCCCATAATAACAACTGAATGCGGCACGTATTTAAAC
Organism: Trinectes maculatus; assembly: GCA_016785345.1. Classification (NCBI taxonomy): domain Eukaryota; kingdom Metazoa; phylum Chordata; class Actinopteri; order Pleuronectiformes; family Achiridae; genus Trinectes; species Trinectes maculatus. The sequence goes on along the minus strand of JAFBJQ010000455.1, from coordinate 64,519 downwards.
ATTTAGACACTGAGTGTTGCCTGCAACATAAAAAAGTCAAGAGGTGCAGCTGGTTGGTGCTTCATGCATTGCTGTGTGAAATTCACTGATGACGTCTGATATTAATATAATATAAAGCACATCGGATGCAGCTGTAAGCATCTGAAACACATCTCTGAAATTCCATTTAAATTGTGAAATTTGTCTGATTCCAGAGAAAGAAATGGCTAGTGTCTTAATAAGTAGATACAGTTCCAGTCAGGGTTTATTTACTTCACAGTATAGACAGGTGTGGGTGGACAGTGTTGGGAACTCAGTCCCCACATCATAACATTTCATTGCCACCTATAATTAGTCTGATAAAACCACACAGTGGTATGGACTTTATATGTCTTATAACACTGACCTCATTTATCATGTTTCTTATGCTTCTATGTGTTTGTCCCTAGGTGGACAGCCAGAAGGCCCTTGATACAGTAGGCATGTGTGTAAACCCCTCTCCCCCCTCAGGCAACTTGAAATTGCAGGTTGCACTTTGCTATTATGCTCAACAAGATGGACGCCCACGGGCAAATTGGGAGTGAGTGTAACAACGTGCCATATAGAGTACTCTCTGGCCAGTGATATTACTATTTGTGGGATCTGCAGTTGACCCACTAAAGGTCACAGAGAATGTAATGCTGGCAGGCTATTGAGTGTCACGATGGGCTTGAGTTTCAGTATTGATGCCTGGGAGAAAGTACCGGTCTGAGCAACTTCCAACATTTACGTGTGCGTGTGTGCATGCATGTGTGTTAATGTGTGTGTGAAAGTAACATGACAAATTTAGTTACAATAAATGACTCTCACTGACCCATAAACTTCTTGTTGCAGGGTAAAATGTGTCACATGTGCTGTGTCTGCACTTTTATTATTGATTATTAATTCACACATTAAATATAAAAAGTCATATTAAATGATGATACAAATTATCATAAGGATTTTGCTGCAGAGTTTATATTGCAGTATCTATGTCCGTAATATATGATGGTATAACAGGCTATAGTGAACAAAACTGTATGTTGTCCAGTGGTACTACTGGATTTATTGGCGCTATGATTTATTTTTTAGTAAAAATCAGCAAAAATTGCTGTTGGGTTTTTTTCGTCCGGAACATTTTTTCTAAATATGGTCATTTATAATTATAAACTATTAGTATTCTTATCTCTCATCTCAAAGAAAAGCAATTGAATGAAAACTAACGGCAACATAACATACTATGGTTGACCACAAAACATAATCCATCATTTGCATGTCTAATTTTCATGTGCATCGTGCAAAACTTAATGTTGACTACAAGGCTACTACCTCTTCCAATCTCTAGTCCTGATATCAACGTTTCAACCATTTTCTGTGCTGAAACAAAAAGTGTGTTAACTGGAGTAATAACAGTGATGTAAAGGCTGAATTTCAACTTGTAAACACTAAAACACTATTAGCATAATCAAATTACTCAGTTGCTGTCTTATGAGACAAAGGTCATCTTTCCTTAAAGGTCACGGCTTACATTTGGATACGGATATAATGCCTTTAGTCTGACTACATTTCAGCAAAGTTCGCCGTATGTCACGCACAGTGAAATGATATTGCGCTTTTCTCTAAATTGGACTTTGATGTCGCAGACAAATGTAGAAAGACTGGGCTTATTGCACAAGTTCCCTGCACTTCACAACCTTAACAACGAATACACTCACACTGCACTGTAAATCTCAACTCCAATCACACACACACAGTCACTCAGTGAGTGCGAGTCTTGTTTCAAAGGAATATATAGCATTCAGTTTGGCTTCACCTCAGGGTGATGAATTATTTATCTGTTTTGGTGACTTAGGGCCTTAATATAAGTATTTTACAATCGGTAAGCCTGTGTCTTTAGTTGATATTCACTGATCTACCACCTTGTCCATCCAAGTGCAATGTTATGATAATATGCAAGGAAATTTTCCATTGTAAACAGCAAAAAATAAATAAAAACAATGAATATACATGGTATTCAGAGAATTATTATTAAAATTAATTTTAGATAGATGATTATTAACGAGTGTCAGTAATCACATAAGCTTAACTGGCGAGGTGACCACCACTCGACCATGCTGCTGATCTGTAATACTGTTGGACATCTGATGCAACAACCAGCAGGTTTTTGCAGCCATTTATTCTTCAAAAAGGATCAAAGCCCTGTGTTTGTTGCCACTACAGTAAATCTATTTGTGGCTTAACTTCTGAATTATTCATATCAGACGTGTATTCTGGTCCCGACTGATCACTCAGGAAACGCTGTCATGTTGACACTCTCGCTGAGCTGTTGAGGTGTAAAGGTGAATTTATTTTTAAAAACCTGATTGAACACAGCATCATTGCTCATTTAGGATCATATGATCAGACATGCTTCATCACTCATGCAAAAACACATTCAACCATATTTGCAAATACGTTTACTTGCAATGAAAATTGCAATTTGTTTTATTTTTTATATATTTTTGTATTTATTTTTATTTTTATTTTGATTTGAAATCTGGTAATCAATATAAACCTTTTTATACAAACTTATGATAATAGTCTGCTTCATGTGTGTACAATATCCATTGGGCAGATTATTGTAAAGTTTATCCAAGTTTGCCAGAAGACCTTGGTGTCATGGCTGTGTGCCAAAAAGCCTCTCAGGAATAAAATATATCATTACCACAATAATTATATTTGTGTCAGAATTCTGATTAGATAAAAGCCCTTTGGGAGAACGAGACAGAGTAAGCCAGAGACAAAGAGATGGCGAATGCGGGAGGGAGTTACTCGTGGTGCTAAAAGGGAGGCACAGAAATGAATGGAGGAGTGGACGGGAAAAAATACGGCAGAAAGAAATGATGACAGAGGGGATGGCGAGACAGTGAACGACGGAGTGATGATAATGAATGTGGCTGCTCGCTGTGGCGCACAGGCTATGATCCTGACCATCCATCCCCGAACAATTCTTCGTTAAATAATACAGATAAGATGGAAAAGCTCTCATCATCCACATCCATTTAGCCAAATCGCACTCTATTGTAGGAAAAAAAAATGTGCTTAATGATTCATGAAGCGACTCCCATTACCGTCACACCAACTTGCAGAGAAACTGCCAGCAATACATGTGGAAAAGATGGATGAAACAATGAACTGCAGCAGCTCTGAGGCTCTGACTTTCATTTGGGGGAAACAAGGCAGGAGATATCGGTGGACAATAGTGCACGCTCTTATCTACATGCCAGGTCATGGACTAGAATCAAATATTTGACCTTTAATCTGTTTCTCCACAGTGCTGTCGGACAAAAAGACAGCAGCTGCCACTACAGGTGTTTTAAAGGTCAGAGTTCAGGACTGTGCTGCAAATGCAATGTCATTCTATTTTCTGGCCTCAATTTTCTGGCCGGAGAAACTTTAACAGAGCAGTAGTTCAATCCACATTTATGAAAAATTTTAAACTGACAAAGAAAGGTAATCAGACTATTTATTCAGTACTTTGCAAAATGAAGTCTGTACAATCTCTGCACTCCTGAATTGGGGGCATTTCATCCCATTGTCCTGGCAGATCCACTCGTCGGTGAGCCAACGTCTAAAATTCCTTCCTAAGATATGTGTTGTGGTCACCACACATATGGCAAACTCTGAATGTCCAAACAGATTTTCCCACTTCAACATAATCGATTATTGGGTGTAGAAAAATGGGATAGGTCTACATATTTATATTTAATCTACAACACAACAGAGTACACAAAAGTGAATGAAGTGAATGGCAGCTACACAAATAATCTTACAAAACAAACAAACTTTTGCATATTTCCTCACACAATTAAATTAAATCCTCATCAGATTCACGACAATGTGGTTTCTCATCAAATTAGCGTGTTCGCTCATCCTCAGCATGCTGCCAGGCAACCTGCACAGCACAAACTGACATTTGTGAGCAGCCAGCATTCAGCACTGTACCATGCAGACAGTCTGGCACGCAACTGCTGACAGACACACACACACACACACACGCACACACACACACGCACACGCACACACACACACAAACATTCATGACATTAGAGGCACCCATAACCCCCCCAATACACATACACATACACATACACATACACATACACATACACATACACATACACATACACATACACATACACATACACCCATCCCAGTGCCACCCCTACTAACCCCTTCAGTACCCAAACACACACTGCATTGAGACACTTTTGCTGAAACACTGAAGAGCAGCCCCCAGCGGATAGATATCAACACTAGGCATTATGGGTCAACATATCTGGCGTTTCAGATTGAGTTAGGGACAATTAGCGTGTAAGGAGTGCAGGGAGCCATGGCACAAGACGCAGTCCAGCACTCAATCACAAAGACACACTCCAGCAAACACATATCCTCCTCTACTAACCAGAGAAAAACTGAAACGTACACATACATAAAACTTTCTCTATATTATAGTGCTGCTGAAATTTCCCAGATGGAGTCTTCCCAAAGGGATCTATAAGGTTCTATCTCATCTAATTTATGACACACTGCAACACTCTCATATACCATGTGTGAATATCTATTTTTAATGTTACAGTCGTTAAGCAATGAACACAGGCGCTCAGATCAGATCACACTTTCCAGTGATATACACAGAAGGTTTTCACTTCCTCTAACCTCTCTCCGCTATGAACACAACACCCTTTTTGCTGTTTTGTTTGACCTTAATATTAAAGAATTGATGCAGTAGGTACCACTGAGCACCCTACGGCTCACAGTTTATTGGTTTTGGTGGGTGGATTTTAAAACTTAATAACTTGAGACCTTTTTTGTAAAAAAGACTGTTGAAATAAAAATACATCATTAGTGAGTATAAAACACAGATTTAGCTCGGGTTTGAAAAGGACAGTTTGAACACCCATTAATCACGGTGGCAGCCTCACATACAGTATGTATGAATTGTGTTGAGATACAGTGACATGCATAAGAAGGAACAGGAGAGGAGGCCTTTATGTTGCAGCGTTGCTAAAACAGGGCTTCAGAATTTGATGTTTTCATGCCACAGCACATGACTGGGGTAGAGCAAATATGTGATCCTATGATACTCATATTTTTTATCTCTCACAGAATGATTGTGGTAGCTGATGTTCAACTGCTATTGTTAAATACCTGAACGTAAAGTTGTCTTTCCTCCTTCAGGATGGAGAGAAGTGTTTTACTCCGCAAGCCTTCAGCAGCAGATACTGTGCATGCCTACACAGACTGTACTGTAGCATGAACCACCCAGCCTCAGTGCAGCGTGCAGGGCTCCGCAGATCTAAGTGGCGAGGCAGGATGGATAAAAACATCATTTGTTTTCCCTGAAGGTGACTGAGATAAAGCAGCAAGGCGATGGCTGGATGGATGTGTGGAGTGAGAGGGCAGCCCTGCAGATTGATGTTGTGTTAACATGAAATGAATTGCCAGAGGGAGGGAAACTATATAGTGTTCTGGGATATGATAAGAGATCAAGCAGAGATGGAAGCTGTAGGTGTGTGTGCATGTGTGTGTCAGCATCTGTATGTGCGTAGGTGTGTGTGTGTGTGTCTGTGTGTATTGTTTGTGAATGAGCAGCTAAGAGAATGAGTCTCTTGCTGTGGTGTAACAGCTTAATGGTAGTAGCAGACTATTGCCGTGTCTCAGTTTGCGTTCATCCACACTCACATTTGCTATTTTGACTTAACAACTATGCATAACTTGCAGTGCATTATAGTTCACATATGATGTATTTACAACAGTCAAAATGTCTGTGTGACATTTCCATGCTCAGGGGTTTGCCATTTAAATTCCTGGGGGGTAAAACTTGGGAGTAAAAAATGACCACAGAGAATAAAAGACATTTTCCTAGCAGAATTGCCATGTTGCATGAATCACAGTACAAATGATCAAATCTGTGGCTAATTATTTTACTTTGGTAACAACTCACACATCTGAAGTTTGATGTGAGACAACGTCAAAACGTACACTACACCAGTACGTACACAATAGCGTGTTGCATTAATGTGAAACTGTAGCGGGAACAGAACGGAAAGTGATGGTGATTAAGACAGAGAACAGGAGAATACAAATAACAGTCTTCCATTACCCAGCCTCCATCTGGAATCCTGTTGCCTTGTTTCTGACTTGCTCTCCCTTTAATATTTCTCTCTCTCTCTCTCTCTCTCTCTCTCTCTCTGTCTGTCTCCCTCATGCCAGTGGGTTCTGTTATCACTTTCTGTAAGAAAAGCACACACTTCCCCTGCTCTCCCTCCCCGACTCCTAAATGAAGCTGTCGATCTGGCAAGGAAACCATAGACATCCATCCCTCCCTTGACTCTCTCACAGGTTTGTGATTTCCAAATTGTCTGCTCAAGGTCAGTGCTATTCATGGCAGAGAGGGAGGGAGGCAGATGTGTGTGTGTGTGTGTGTGTGTGTGTGTGTGTGTGTGTGTGCGTGTGTGTGCGTGTGTGTGTGTGTGTGTGTGTTAGGGTTATAATGATTGAGAAGATCCAAGAAAGGCAGACAGGAGCTAATTAGTTCTACAGATCTATCAGATCTGAAGGGCAAGCTCCTTAGTCTCCAGTGTAAGTTAAAAGCACAGAGAACAATATAAGCATATTTCACTCAACGTAATGAAAAACAACTTTTCAAAAATACATTTCTAAAGTCACCTGTATACAAGGAAATTCCACTGTGTTGTTGAGGCTATCTGACCTTTAATGGCTGGGCTGTCTCTCTCCCCAGAACAAAATCCATTGTCTTGAGGTGCTGAACGAACAGTCTCTTAATTAATCACATATATTGTGATATTGACAGATATTTACCGGATCAAACAGTTTGAAGTAGTCTACATGAGGATTATGCAGGGAGAGATACAGTATCGCTTGTCCATATTGATTCACTGATTTTATTTCCCTGCCCACTGTGATAGGTGAAGGAAATCTGCCAACAGTGAAACCAGAAAGCTCCTCGATGACACCGGGGGCCTTCATCAATCATTATGAGAACAAACAAAACATTTCAGAAAACACAATCAGCAGGAAGTTTGTGTAATTTAAGTAGCTGTCTATGTTGCTCAAACTTTACTAAGCACATCAGGCAGAGGGAGAGTGTCCTGCAGACGTTGTGGACTGATGCATTTGGTTCAGTGGAGATTTCACCAAATGTTAAATCTTCATTGCGTCCAGTGCAAAAATGCATGAGTTAAAATATTTTTATCTATATCTGACTTGCAGAAAATCAGCTTCCTTCATGTGGTAACTGGATGCAATAAAACATTAGACATAAAATAATTCTCTAAAGTAAGGCACATACATGTATATAATATTATTATTTTTTCTTTAATACTTATTTGTGCAGTACCACTAAAAGAGTAGTTGTAGTCACAATTACAGCAGCAGTGGCGTCGCAACAGTACTTCCTGAAGCAGTATTAAAAGTGGTAGTAGTAGCAGCAGGTGCAGTAACTGCAGTGATGATAGAGGAAATAGGTAGTAATACAGTATATTACTTCATAACATGATAAAACACCGGTGACCAACAGGCTTCCTCGGGTGTAAATGATGAACAATGAGGCTGTCTGTCGATGTGCAGTGGAGGCTACGCTTCAATTCATCTCCAGTTCAAAACACCTCACACACCACCCACCTTTCCCCCACACACACACACCTCCACCTTCCAATCACACTCTGAGCACAACCCCAAACAGCTCTAGTGAGATTCATAAACAACAGAGCAAAGTTTCCAACTGACTTCCTTTAGACATATACTGTAACCCACAGGTGTAGAAATACTATTTTATGTCATCTCGTCTATTTCCTCATGTATTCACAACCAGCTGTACATTTATATGTCAACCAAACCTGTTTGAACCAACATAAAGACATAACGTAAGCAAAGACAGCAGCTTAAATAAAAGGACCATTGTGCTGTACTGCTCGTTTATGTTCCCTTACCAGTTCTGTGTTATACAGGCGAATTTGCAATTTCATGCAACTACTGCCTTGTCATCAATGGGACTAGATATTTCAGTTACATTGAAATCAATGGTTATGCAGAGAGAACCCTGGCTGGTGGAATACTAACTGTGGGACATGAAGAAGAACATGTTTCGACGCAGGCTCCTGGTGTACCATGGGGACTGATAATACTTTATATACACTATTGTGCAATGCTCACAGGCACTATTAGACAGTTCTTGTGATGGAGGATATTTATGTCTTTGCATTTGGCGGAAATGCCTCAGGGCCCTGTGTGACAGGGAATGATGAAGGAGACCCTAGAAGAGATGGAGAGCCTGGGTCCCTGATCTGGCCTGCAAAATACTAGGCCTTGTGGTTCCACTTGATTGGCTTTAGATGACTTGGCACACCAAAACAAAGCTATTTCCATCATTCGCGCTCCCTTACTTCATCCTGATGACAAATGCCCAGCGTCTGACCTCCAGTGGCAGCCATTTTACACCTTAACTCAATTCATTAGGGTTCCAAAAATACCCACTTGCAAACAACAGAACACCTCCAGGGGTGTGAGGGTGTGAAAACAGAGAAGCCGTGTGAGCTTTGCGGAAAGGAGCTTCGCTGCACACAACCTGAAAAATAAATAGGGGATTTCTGGACAGGCATGCAGGACCCATGCTGCGCAGAGCAAGAAAATGTAGCCAACCAGGCATTCTCACAGGGATCTTTGGTTTTTCATGTGTCTGTGTGGCCTGGGAGGGAGGCAGGGCCACGCTGTCTCGTTAAAAAGTGTGTGAAAGCTTTTCCTTCAAAGGAGAGTTAAGAACGGGCTCTGCCAGCAGGATCAATGCCAGACAGACTTGAAGTGATATGGCCAACCAATGGATGTGCACCATTTCAGAGGGGATCGTATGGGAGATAAAGAACAGGGGAAAACAATAATGAGGAGAGAAGGAAGGACTGGGGGGAGGGGGGCACCTAAAACATCAATGTGTGCTTCTGCTAAAGGTTCAGAGGAAGTTCTTCAGTTGAGAAGTGTTTTAATATATTAACAGGTGAATATAACTATAAGAAAACCGCCCTTGAGACGTCGACCAGAGACAAATTTCAAATGTATCATTACAGTATCATCCGCATCATTAGCAGTAACTCAGTGAGGCAGGATATCACAAGTTTCCCATTACTAAAACATCACTTCCGCCTTGAACAAAACAACAGATGCTGCAGGATGTGTGAGAAAAGTTTCACGTTCACAGGTGGTGTATGAAGTTAATTGTTCCAAACCCACAACAGCCTTCACACACACATTTTGATGTTTTCCACCCTGGTCTTCCTGTTTCTGACCTTTTGACCGTGCTCCCCCTACAGGTTATACTGCTTGAACTTGAGATAAGAATACATGCCAGCTGCAGAGCTGCAGTTCTGAGAAACACAACCTCAACAATGACAGGGTATTAGAGAACAGCTGTGCACACCATCATGAGTGAAACTAGTGTAACTAAAGGATATGGGAAAGCTCCTCTCTATCCAAAATAGCCCTCTCAAACTTTCCCACCGTCTTCGATCATCCTGATTGGTTCTGACAAAATGCTTTGCTGCTCACCATGATTTATTTACATCCTGCTTTAACTTATTCTGTTAATGTCCGTAACAATTAAAAGACCATGCCAGGGGTTTTACGGGTCTCAGTCCATTTACTTGAATTTAGATTTGAATTCAATTTTTCAAAAAAAATACTTTATTTTGCAGAGAGCTTTTTTATATTATTAGTACACGATAAAAGGCAAACACACTTAGACATACAAATTGTGGACATTCAGGAATGTTTGTGGCTAGGCCCCTAAATACCTGGTCTTGTAACAGTAGAATATTATTTTTCCATGACATGAACACAGGTATGTGTCCTATATAAAATTGATACCATTCGCTGTTGAACCACCATACATCTAGTCCAATCTATAATTCGTCTGCAGCACTAACACGGTACTAATACGAGCTGCTGCCAATGTGGGTTTAAACATAAAATGACCTTGAAATAAATGGAAAGGCCAAAAGGAAAGTTTAGAAGCTGCTGACAGATTAGGACTCTGGAACTGGGATGAGGGTGAAGAAAGAAGTGTTATTTTGTAGTAGCACTTTGTACTTTGGCACGAGCACAGAGGCTTAGATGTGGTTTAGATCTTTTTCTGTCCTGGTGACAGGAACTTCCTGTACTCCATCCCCTTACAGGCTTAAACTCCAAAGTTATGCTTTCTACACTCTCGGAAATAGAAAATCGAACTGTATTGACCTCTTGGGGTAACTCTAAGAGTTTCAGGAGTGGAGTTCGGTTTCAAAGTGAAATGAACTGATACCTGAAAAAAGAGTACAATATCAAAACAAACTGGGGTGTTGCACATATTGAAGGCATATAAGTAATCCAAAACTCTGCTTAAGAACAGTGTACTGTAAATATTCTGTATGGACACTAAGCTTTGACTGTTGCGTGACTATTATTATGGAGCACTGGGGTGAGGCACAGTTGTAGGACAATAGGTCACAGAATCTGGACCCTCTCCTATAATCACCTCTATTTGGAGGGGTTAAAGAAGGGCCCATAAAACATGACCTTTTCCGAGGCTCTAATCGCTCTCCACTGGGCCACGCACCTTCCATTCCCAACATGACAGTTTTACAAGTCCCTCATGACACCATTGTTGTGTTCAGGCACATTAAACACTCATAACCACAGACTAGTTAAAGCAAGGCTAGAAAAAAAGAAAGAAAGAAGGGAGGACAGATAAAGGGCAAGAGAATGACCGGGCACATGGTCAAAGTGACAATCAGGAAGATCCAGGAGGACAAAGAGAACCAGGCATCGATTAGCATCACCGTGTGCTTCAGTAAGCGCTGAACGCATCATTAAATAAACTATTTACATTTGTAGCACCATGTGCACCATGCACCAACACTGCAAAACTGTGCATGGGTATTGAAATATGGATGTTGTCATTATAATTATGCTTTAATTATTTTATGATTATTTATCAATCAATCAATCAATCAAATTTTATTTGTATAGCCCATATTCACAAATTGCAATTTGCCTCATAGGGCTTTAACAAAGAGTACAGGGTATGA
>JAFBJQ010000455.1:238-53246 GCA_016785345.1 Trinectes maculatus | reverse complement strand
TACACAACACATTAACAACATGACTTATAATTATTAATTATACAAGTAGAATAATATAATATAATATAATATAATATAATATAATATAATATAATATATTATCATTTATCATTTATCATTTATTATTTGTGGCCTAACACCCTATTGTGCTCCAGACAGACAGACAGAGAGAGAGAGAGAGAGAGAGAGAGAGAGAGAGAGATCGTGATACTGTTTCCATGGCAGAAGCAGCAACCCCCAAATCAGGGAATGAAGGTCAAAGAACCACAGCAGAACCACAGCAGCGAGAAAAATATGGAGGATGAAATGGAAAACCCTGTTGCCTGGAGTCCTATAACCAGGTCTAACTGGGTCTCTGGACCCTCTTTTCTTACATTACAGCGATGTTCCCATTCACCCATGCAGTGTTCTCTCTATCCTCCTGCACTACTTTGCCTTCACCTTTCAGGGCTATAGGTTCTATATTTACAGTTCTCCAACACACACACTCACACACACACATACCTGTGATGAAACACCATGTTTTATCTGAAGGACATTATGCCCCACGGAAGAAAACTTCCACCTCCTTTTTCGTCACTTACACATGCGGCTGCTATGAGCTGTCATGTTCGGTGTTTAATTAAAACGCTGCAATCACAGAAACTGAGAGCTTTAACAAAAACATTAACATTAACATTATGAGACTAAAAAAAGCTGAAGTTCCAGGAAGGAAAAAAGTGCAATATTTATGCAAAGTGAGTGGCTTTAATTTGCCCGCAGATGAACATATTCACATGCAGTGTCACCTAGATCCTGGTAATAATTTAGCCAAGTGCAAGAATGTCACCTTCGTTTAAAAAGTACTGCTTTGCTTAATTGAATGTGGCAGGACAGGACACTGTTGAGCCTGAGGGTGAAATGAAACAGTATGATGATCCATTTTTTTTGGGTCCATCTATCATTTATCTATACTGCTTTTCCTCTAAGGGTCACAAGGGGGCTGGAGCCAATCCCAGCTGACATTGGGATGAAGGCAGGTTACACCCTGGAAAGGTCGACTGTCCATCACAGGGTCAACATACAGGGACAAACAACCATTTACACACATATGAACTCACATTCACACACACATCAGCAATTGTAGAGGAGCTAAGATAAGGTGAAGATAGGGAAAGGTATAGTGATGTGTTTAATTATTAGTGGATAATTTGGGGCTAAAAACAGCAAAATGTAAAATGTAAGCCTCTTCCGTGTCCTACCACTTACTGTGTTCTTTGTTAGGAGGGCCAGTGAAGCAGGAATAAGTTCACACACCTCCAAAATACCAGGGTTTATGGGCTCAAGCAGAGAGATGTTTACATGTGGCAGCCTGCAGTTTGTCGCAGCTGGAAAGCCCCACATAACAAACTGAAATGAGGTCAAACAGCAGATCGGACTCACGGCTCACACACAGAGCAAAGAGGGCAAAAAGTTCAACATTCATTATGGACCCAAGGGTCTGCATCTTAAAACAAAAGGTGCAGTATGTCGCAAAGAGTCGCAAGGCTGAAAGGAGCTTTTGAACTCTACAATGAAAAGTATTTTACAAAATCTAATGCTGAACCATCCTTCTACATATTTACATATTTCTACTGAATTAGTATTACTACATTTTGATGTATTTCAATATTTTTAGTACTTTACCCTTTTTAATTTCACTCTTCTCTATTTAATCTCCAAAATCTTTTTGTTTGGTTTTACCCCCAGCTTTTATATGAATTGTTGCGACTTCTCGACGTTTGAATTTTTTACTTTTTTCTGCCTGATTCACCCTGAATCTGTCTGTGTGTGATACGTGCCTCATTAATAAAACTACCATGACTTGCCTTAGTTCGAGAGCACTTTCCCATTACAAGCCTTACTTCACATGCAAAACAACAGTGTGACTTCAATTTATCAAATGTCAAAAACCCGTATTGAACCAGGGATGACACCGTTTGTTTAATTGATTGAGCAACAACCTTGCACTGTAACAGCATTTAACATTCAACCACATCAGAGCTGACAAATAAAATATTTCTGGTGACATTGTGAGGAGGACACTTCCTTCTGATGTCAGCTGACCTCATTTGCATTCATAGGATAAGGCTATTGATCTGATTCTGTTTAACTTGCAGTAGGTGTAAAGCTACAACAACCAACCTCACAGGCATAAATATATTTCCACAAAACTGACTGTTATCCAGTGATGGCCAGTCCACTATGTATGCCAACAGTTATCCCAAATCTAACAATAACTAATCAACATTAGATTGCCGTTAGCAGAATATTTTAAATAGAGCTGGTAGCTGCTTGTAGAGAATAACAAAAGCAGCTGTGATGTATTTCTATGTGTAGGTTTGCATGTAATAATCTGTAGTGATGCACCATCACAGTCAAACGGCTTCAGCATCATTTAAACTGTATTAAAATCGGTAGGGCATCAGGACAGATAGTTGGCTTGTATAAGCCTATGCAGTAAAGGACGTTTATACTGTAAATGTGTACGTGCACTGTAAATGCAGGCCTGTCTGTTGCTGCGTTACGGTCATCATGTGATGGCTGAGCGTGGAGAGCCAGAGCTGCACAGATGGTGTCAAGGCAGGGCACCTCCATTGTCACAGGCCTCCTGCCACCTGAACTCACTGACACGGAGCGAAAGATCAAGAGGGAGAGCAAGACGCTACACAGCACAGAGGGAGTGATGACGACAAAACACATTCATGGCAGGTTGATTGTTATATAAGGTGATGCAGCACAGAGAGCAATAATGGTGGGGAATCCATTGATTAATTCTCTAATCTGAGTAAAACATAAAAAGATTCTATTCTAATATATGCCAAATGCAAAGTTTTTATCAGTATCAATATGCAGGACATAATATGTACAGTGTGCTGTGAGTGCGAGATAGCAGACATAACCTGATAATGTACAGCGCTGGATAGAAACAACAATGTGTATCACCCACCATGATACCAGCACATATCTGAGTTACTGGAAAAGTGTCAGGATTAGTGACCTGAGTGAGCAAGACTGGATCACAGGTGCAAAAACAGTCGCTATTACTCTGATGGATACTTTTATTGTGAAATGGTCTGTTTTTCTTGAAACTGTGTTTTTACCACAAATGTGTCGGCCCATCATCATCAGAAACAAAATAAACTTCATTAGGGTATTAAATATTACCAAATCTTTATTTATTAATAATTAAATATTACCAAATAAAGAAGAAGAAAGTCCATGGTAAATAAGAAGAGGGCAGGCGTGAACTCCCCCCTTCACCCCCCGTATGCAGTCTAACAACCAAAGGCTGGATGACACAAGATATGAAGATGGAGCTCACATCAAGAGTTCTCAGCAGTTAGTGTTTGTGTGTGTGTTTGTGTGTGTTTGTGTGTGTGTGTGTGTGTGTGTGGAAGAGACCCTCTCCACAGCTCCACTAGCCTCCTCCAACACACTGCTTAAGTGACTTCTAATGGGAAGAGAGTCGTGGTTTGAGGCAGAGCTTGGCACAGAGTGAATAGCATAATTGCCTGTGTCTAAGGAGGGCGGGAGTACGAGGGTGCTACAGAGGAGAAGGTTGTATTTACGCGCTGGGTTGTGAGCGCGAGCAGACGCGCCACGGCATTTAAATCTGACACTGCAACCGCTGCCAAACCTGTGCCGCCTGATTGCTTTTGCTTCCATAAATGCCTGCTGCATAAATAGTGAAACAACATCTCACTGAAAGGCACGCACTTTGAACGTAGCCCCAGCATGACGGGAAGGATTGTAGTCACTAATTTACGCTCTGGTACTTGTGTTTCCAGTCAGTGAGTATCAAAGTAAATATTTAGCCCACTTTGCCAGAATTTAGCTCTTAAATATATTATCTAAACAACACACACATCTCTCATGTAAGTTTAACCAGAATCTAAACATACAGTAAACACACATGTAAATATAACATCCATAAACAACATAGTAGGGATCCAGGATAAATTAGCCCTCTGACACGCCACTGCTGACGACAACTGGAGGATTTGGCAGTAATGCATCTAAAAGTTTTTTTTTTACAAAAGTGAGAATCCACATTCCATCCCTTTAAATATCTGAAAGACATCTAGTTTCAGGCTCCAAGTGCAATCTCCCTATAGGTCGAGCTGTTTACCTCCGTCTCAGACCCAGTTCAGCATCTGGGTGAATGTGATATCTGAGGTCATTTTGAGAAAAGACACCGTGACTTTGCCGTTTTTATTTTTACATCGGCTCGTCTTCCTGCCATCTGTCTGTTTCATCCTCCCTCCTTCTGCTCCCTTCCTCTCTCCTTCTCAGCATTCAGTGTACAACTTATAAGTGGCAGATATCTCAGGGTGGTGCTTTTGAGAACTGCACTGACCAAGTTTGAGAGAAGTTCTAGATAAAAAGCAGCAACCGTTAATGATGGGTCAAAAGCAACAGACAGAATACTGATACACCATCTGCATCTTGGACAAAACTTTGTTTTCAATTCTCATGTAGGTTTTTGCCCTCGCTAAAATGGTCATGTGTGATATTAATCATGTCACATCTGCATGCTGAGGTAAGACTGCTTCAAGTTGCTAAAGCCTCTGGCTTCCTAGTTCTCCACCACATGTCAGAAGAGACTAAATTAAATTATGTGAAGTCCTTGACGTAAACAACAATCACTCGCAGTAACGGCAGATTCACAGGAGGCCAGATGCTGCCACCTACTTTGTATGTATATGTGTGATTGCAGTTTGTTTGCAAATGCAGAGTGTCACATTTATATTCAGCCCTATGTTTTGAGCATAATAAACATGGAAATGTTGTGTTTGTGTGTGCATGTGTGTGTTTTGTCGTCAGAGGCGTGACCACTGATTTGCAGGTCAACGTTTTACTTGTCAAAGGAGTACTACTGTTAAAAACCCTTTTTCTTATTTAATTTTGTGGTTGCTAAGCAGATGAGCTGTGCATTTAGGTGACACGTTTTATTTGAACATTTCACAATTTCGTTTTGCAGGAAAAATATCATTTTGCTAAAATGGCTGCTTATTTGAACAGTGACTTTACTCGTATTTGAACTGTGTCTTTACCACAACAAACTAATGTCAGGTGCAGTGCCAATTAACCCAAGCTGAACTGAATAGTAGACGTGGGTGGTAGATTAAATAGCCGTTTAGCAGAGACATGTGATGACTTAAAACAATCCTCTTCCTCTCTGACAGTAAGCAGCAGAGGTCATTTAAGATGTACCACATGCCCGGAGGCATTAGGAGCTGGCAAACAGCAGCGTGCATCTGCTCATGTGAAGACTCACACAGATCTGAGCACGAAAGAGATGCAGTTGTCCTTGGTTATCAGCAGGCGAACTACCAAGAGGCTGCATTTCTCATGCCTGAGCAGCGCTACAACTCAAAGCTCTTAAAATGGGGTCCATTTTAAGAGCTTTGAGTTCAGCGCTGCAGCCTGTGAGAACAGATGCTCGGTTACCCTCCGCACCAAGCCGATCTGATTCCCACAGAATTCAGGTGAACTGTCAAAAAGCAGGATTCAAAGAACACGTGGCCGAGATTAGACTGGGAGTAAGCTTTATAACGAAGTCTTATGACCTGTGATGTGTTTGCATTCACAATTTAAATATTTAGGTGGCCTTCTTTTTGCAAGAGTGACTCAAAACTGCTACTTGTGAAGCCTCAGTTCCTTTTTTTAAATATGCAGTAACACAAGCAGCATGTTGTGTAGAGGCCAGCCTGGGCTGGAGATGTTCCCAGTATTTGTAGCAACTACCTTTAAACTGCTGATTGCTGGTTTAGCATGCAAGCTTAGATAAAAAAAAAAATGAGGACACTTTTTGCATGATAAATCAATAGTTGCTTGAATTGTTATTTAGATACATAGTATATTTTGGGGGATTGGTAGCACGAGAGGCTAGGTAAGCAAGCTTGGGACCAAGAGGTTGTCGGGTTTAAACCCCATACTGGCAGGAGATTGGGAGAAGCACCACCATCTGTCCACTTCTGTCCTCCACTTTGGGCCTTTAAGCAAGGTCCTTAAACACCCTAATGTGCTCTTCGGTACGTCTTTGGTGCGTTCTGTAGTAATAATAATATACTTGGAACAGTGTCTGAGAGACATGCTACATCTTACAGTGACAGCTGTTGGACACATGAAAAAGCCAGATCTTCACTTTCTCCACAGACAAACTCACCTCACTGAGTTAAACATGAAGCATAGCTGCTTAGTCCGTCTTCAGATATGCTCTGTAGCAGGAAGGTGATTCAGTCTTCACAAAACCTTCAGTCAGGACAAACCAGTAAAACAACCTGCAGCAACCTGGATCTGTGGCACCTGGTTAAATGTCAGTAGGTTGGATGATGGCATTTGTGTGGTAAATGACTTTTAGAGTATTATCACCAAACAGAAGGGATTCATTTTAGAGTCATTTATAGGACGTGCTCGGGGTAATGTTCCCATCCCAGCTGGATTCTGGCAACACTGGAGATTTGTGAGGCAATGACAAAATTGCTCTTTCGGAAGGGAATTAGAATTGCACTTTGACAAAAACGCCTCTCTTCGCTACATCCCATCTCTTTGGGCTGAAAAATATTTACTCTTAAGACTGGTACACTGAAATTTTCATAAATTAAAGTCATCCAGGCTACTTGTTCCTCCCACTCGTTTTCTATAATTGTATTCAACACCTAACGATACTTGCAAACCAATGAGTCATATCTGCACATTAACGGGGCAGATGTGAGATGTCCATCTCCATTTGGACAGTTTAGTGTTGATACTGATCTGGTACAAGGCAGAAGATGTCTGAGTGATCTTGTGAAGAAGCAGGTCGCTTTTCACAAATCATAAAAAAATGCTGCTGACCCAGTAATGTAGGGTATTTTTGTCACATGAATTCCTCCTTTGCTCACATTAAAATGACTAATGCCACTAAAGGACTCCAAACAACAAAATGTAACAATGGTCTGTATAAGCTGCTTGAACAGGAAAACCAGGAACAGGAAAAATTAGTTTTTGTTTTTTTTTGGAGCGAGTTGAGAGTTGTTGCAAAGATAGAGTGAGTGCAGAGAATGCTCCTCAGGCGTGGGGCCCTTAAACCTCTTCCCTTCTCTGTGCCTGCAAACCCCTTGTGGTTCTGACTGAGGGGCAAACGCAGCCAGGCGTGAATATTGTGCTTCTGTCTGCTAACTCAGTGAGTAGGAGACGGCTCAGAGAGTGAAGGGATCCTCTGGGTCC
Organism: Trinectes maculatus; assembly: GCA_016785345.1. Classification (NCBI taxonomy): domain Eukaryota; kingdom Metazoa; phylum Chordata; class Actinopteri; order Pleuronectiformes; family Achiridae; genus Trinectes; species Trinectes maculatus. The sequence continues at coordinate 46,013 of JAFBJQ010000455.1, read as the reverse complement.
ACATGAGCCTGAATCCAGTAGAGAATTACTAATAGGATTGGTTCTGCCAGGTTGGTATCAGTGAACCACAGAAGACGACTCAGACTGAGACAGACTGCTGCGCTGCACTCAGAGATGAGGTCAGCTTCAGTGTGTCTACTAAAACCCACTCAAGAGGACAGAACATTAACAGTGCTTCTGCATTTAGCTGAAACGACCACATTAACTGATCTGTGAAGTGGGGTGATGCCACAGAATGTCAATAAATACACAGCATGTTTGAGTATAATTATTGGATATCAGTTGTAGAGTGGCTGCATCACCACCGCTTTGGTTCCCATGGCTTTTGGGATAGCGAATGCATATAATGCCTGTATTATAAATTGGGGTATATTCTTTATTTAATATGCTAAGCACACACACTATCTGCAAATCCTTTTTCAATAATTGTACTCATGGTTACTTCCTAATACAAATACGCCTGGATGCCTATCAGGATACAACAATACAAACGCATACAAAGGCATACTCTTCTGATGTGAATAAAAAACATTTGACCTAAACTGGGATAGTATACCATTTCAAACTTATTTGGGGGTTGCAGTCAGCCAGAGACTAATAACATCACATGCAACACAAAACCAAGTCTCGCGAATGCGTTGGGGATCCCTGACATCTGCCAATATTACTAAGAAGGTAACATTTGTATTCTTGCCTTTTGAACCCAGTATTACATCACCCTGTCAGCCCAGAGAAGACACATATGGAAAATAAATCACTCCTGAATATTTTGCTGTTTGCAACTTTTAGGTTTAGCTACTCTGAAAAGATGAAAAATAACCAGCATGTTCAGCATCCCTTGACAGTGTCAGGGCCAGAATCAGGGGGATTCTAGGCTGCTTCCAATTATCTCATCACCCCAACCGATCACAACCAGCGCAAGAAACGCATCAGATGGTGCAGATGGTTAAAGCAATCAGGAAAAAATAATACTAGCAAATACCATGTTTACATTTCAGACACCATGGGATGATTGATGTCAATAGTCAGATATACTGTATGTTTTTACAATGCCGCATCAATGTATACATTATAACAACGTGGTATTTACTGTATCCCCCCATCTCTTGAAAACTCTTGACAACTAAAATAAATAAATACATTTAAAAAGTAAAAGAAACATTGTCCAGAGCTGCACTTGATGCCTAACTGTGAGATTTTCTGCCAGAGGGCAGAAGCTCTGCTCTGACTCTTTATACAGCTTCTGGTTTTTTTTGTCAGAGAGACAATCTCCTGGGAGGTTTCTGTTACTGACTGCGGTCGATATCAGACTGGCAGAGCCTGCATTACCATATGTCATCATCATCATCGTCCTCTGACAGTTGGGAAAGAAGTTACATTAACAGTATTTACAAGTACAGTTCCAGAGAAACTAGGCTGAAGTACTTGAGTCTGGTCTCTAAGGTACGTTGGAGAGTTTTCAATTTTTTATGTTGTTTCTCTCTGATCCACACTGTCTCTAACTTACGGTCCATGGCACGAGTTCAGGATGAAAGCACATTTGAATGAGAACAAATAAATACAAATTGTTAACTTCCTGTTGATCATTTGTACTGTCAAGTTATTCTGAGGATGTCATGGACACAAAACAAGCCCCCACGATAGACTGTAAACGATCAGACCACTGTCAACTCAAGTAAATAACTGTGTGGCACATTAGAAACTATCATTCGTATCCTGAAAGTAAAGGATGTAGCAGAGGTAAAGCAACTTTCTGCACCTATGTGATGTCACAGACTGGCTAACAATAACAATGTGAACTGTGTTATCAGAGTTTAACATTTATTAATACACATGGAATGTTGATCTTACATCACAAACTAGCAGCAACTTACTCTATTCAGTAATTGAAATCCTGTATTTTACTTTACAGATGATTTTGTTTTGATTAGCACTTTACATTTATACATACTGTATGTGTTTCACATCTTCTAGGTTGTGAAGCACAATGTCATGTGTGTAAAGCAGTGACAAAATAACTTTTATGTGAGGCTGTGGTTAAACTATTAATAGCAGCACCGTCGATCTCTTGTTATTTCACAACGCATCTTCTTTTATTCCCTCCAACAAGCCCATCTTCCAGTCCACCTCTGTGCCTTCACTGTATCGTCTGGCCAAACGTGTCCTCTAATTGAGCCAAGCTTGCTCAGATGTGGTCGCAATAAACGGTGGATCTTCTCTAAAGCCTCAGTCTTTGAACCAGAGTAAACGATCAGCGAGCGGAGCTGAAAGCCGGGGGTTGACCTGGCAGAGTAACCGGCATGCAATTAGCATCAGACAAAAACACCACAAAAATGGAGACATCCAGTTCATTACCATGCCTCTCTATGAGGGGTATGTGGGGGGTAGAGGGAGGCCGAAAAAAAACAACACATTTTGCAGCTTCAGCTGGGTCAGGCCACAGCTAGTCACCATTTTTACAGGATGACAACTCCTTCTGTGCACATCGCACCCCGCCATCTCTTTGCTGATGTGACATTTGCAGTTTGCAGCCTGAGCCTCATCTGTGTCGAGGAGCGCAGTTTCCCACTGTGTTTATTTGGGATCAGGTTTTTCAAATCAAAGCTGTGAGGGTGGCGGAGATGTTTGCTGTCAACTGAGCCCCTACTGTGTTACACATGTGACTGCTGGCAGATATAAGAGGGAGTATGAGCACCTCTCTGACAATGCGGCCTGATCTTTGCCTGCTGAGTCTGGAAGACGACATACATTCCTACCAAATGCGAGTTAATCTAAGCAGTGAAAGTGTTTCTTCAATGCTTAGTCTGTGGCTTAAAGGACAAAAGGTCTCAGTGCTGTGATGCTTATTAAGGCTGCAACAGCCTCCAGTTGCTAAGTGACCAGTATAAAACTGCAACCAACAGAGGCAGACAGAATGAACTACAAGGTATGTGTGTGTGTGTTTGTTTGTGTAATTTTCAATTTAAGAGGTAAACACTTGATAACTGACATTTGCAAAATGTTTTTAGAACAAAACCATTTTGCAACTATAGATAGATAGATAGATAGATAGATAGATAGATAGATAGATATAGATAGATAGATAGATAGATAGATAGATAGATAGATAGATAGATAGATAGATAGATAGATAGATAGATAGATAGATAGATAGATAGATAGATGAATGACGCCACCACACACGGTCTGTTTCTTCCTCCTGGCTTCCACCTGTTGCACGTTTCTAGCAGTGTGGTCGCACAAGTTTAACCTTATTGATTCACATGGTTCAACTGTCAGAAATATCTCCTGGCATTGATAAAAGGAACTGATAAGCTCAGTTCCAACAGTTCAGGTATTGTGGAATCGGTTTCTACATAGGTTGTAAATTCTAATCCCTATGCACTCAGTAGACAGAAGCCAGAGCTGCAGCCACAATCAGCTAACTGGGGCAAAGAGTCAAGAAACACAAATCAGCTTCAAAGTCTGATTTATTAATTACCTTTTAATGCACGAGCCTTGGGGTTGTGCAAATGGTGTCAGGGTAAAGACGTTTCTGTAAATCCACTGTCCTTGGGAAGTGTTCAATCTTTTAGAGTGAATAGATAAGCATTAATTATTCAGCAATCAGCCAAAACAAATGGAAAATCCTTTCCAGAGCTCATGGACCACTCCTGGCAGCTGACAGGAAGTACATGGGAGATTGGAGGAGCATACCTTTAAGCTTGCATGCCACCACAACAATACATACTGTAGCACTTATTTATCTTCTGACTGTGAACACACCACTATATAATCCAGACTCTTTTAGTGTTCTCCTACTGAGACGGGCATCACTGACCAAGACCTGTCTCCACCTGTTACTTTTTTCGGATGTGCACCGGCAAATCCAGCCTGGTTGTAGTGGATAGGCGGTCGGAGTGGGTTAATAAATGCACCACTCCATACCAGATGCTCAGCTGTATTAACACCTGTAGAAACCTTAAACAAGTCAAAGAGCAGCACTACAAATACAGTGAGTTAGACATGCACTTTTAGTCTGCATGCTTCAAAATGCTTCATTCATAATCAGATGCATATCATGCCAACTGGTGTCCACAACTGCAGTATTTGTAAAACAGAATCCTTTTTCCAAGGCAGAAACACAAGCGGTTGCTTTCCCATCAGCGATAAGCTGCAATTACACACAATCTATTACTCTTATCAGTGTCAACATTATTCCTCCTTCTACTAAATACCATAGTAGTTTCGATCACAGGACACATTTTTTATGTCTAACAATTCCAAGCAAAACAATAAAACAATCAGAGAGCAGTTTTCTTGCTAAAACAGCTTTTCCTATGAATATTCTGCAACTATTGCAAAGTCGAAAAAAGGCCACACAAAAGGATGACATCAGTCACAGAGACCCAGTTTAAGGTCTCAAAGTAAACCCGTCATCATGTATGCCAAATGTGGCACTTTAATCTAGTGAGTAATAATTTATAAAAGTCCCTTTGCAAGAGAGAGAGCGGGAGGGTGAGCATGTTCTTAACTGGAGATTGTGTGTGTTTGTGTGTGTGTGTGTGTGTGGGGGGGGAGTCAGACTAACAGACAGACGGACAGCGAGAGCAAGGCCTGATGGGATGCTGTACTGTACATAGCAGGCAACTGCAAGGCAAGAGGTCCTATCATGCATACTGAATCTCCTTCATTAACAATCCGTCAGGCCTCTCTCCTGTTCTGCCCGCACAGACGCTTCCTACATTTTGACTTTTTTTTGTTGGTAGATGCTAATTGCATCATCACACTAATCTATGCAACAACCTCTGTAGCTGGCTGGTGAAGCCATGTGCCTAACGGATCATTTCATTTAATTACAACGTGGATCATACTTACATACTTTTTCCCTCACTTTCTATTAGTTATAACTAATAGAATAGACCCACTTTGACCCATCAAAGTGGGTCAAAAAACACTTACTTACTTACACGTACTTAGAACATTTAATAAGGTTAAAATACACTGTCATTTTAGACAGATGATGTAAAAATTGTATCTCACAGTATAATAAGTGTTTTGTGCTTATTAATTTCTTTAGTTTTGCTTCATTATTGGACATCTCAGTGATAAAATTAGAGAGAACAACCCTATTACTACAGATGGAAATAAGGACAAAAATGATGATAGTAAGATCCATGTTATAACAAAATACTGTCTAGCAAAAATAAGGGAAAGAATTTGTGTTGTTTTTTTGTTTGTTTGTTTGTTTGACAATTGGCAGGAGATTTGATCACTTGCTTGAACCACCTAAATTCCTCATAAGCTGCATCTACCTGGACCACATTTAGATTTTTAAGCTAAACTAAATCTGAGACAAACCATACAGAGATGTCTAAACATACAGGTACATACTCATACGTGTACATTTCATATCTTTAAGAAGCTAAACAGAGACCTGAGTTTATTACCAAGATGTCACAGTCACCACACAACACAACACACAGGTGACCTGTGCAAGTATGAACATCATGGTGACAACTGCTTTAGCAACCAATAAACAACCCAACACTGAAACGTCACACTACATTTAACAGAACAAAGCTGTTAATATGAAAGTCTTACTCACACTAACCTCTTACTTAATTACTGGTGAACAACTTCCTACACTATTCTTGTACACTGAGCTATTACAGTCAATCACAGCACCACAGTCAGATGATTGGCAGGACAGATTAATGTGATAGGCAGCAGCTACAAATACGCCCAGCGGCATGTCGTCGCCGCCCACACTCGGGCAACCATTTGCCCTGCTCCATACCCACTCTCAGATCTGGTGCTGTTTACACATCATATTCTATTTACTCAGCATCGCTTTGGTGTACAGTTGCAGCATTTCCTGAACTCCTCCAACCTCAGACTGAGTGAGGTGAGTCAGCAGGGCTGTCTGATGAGCCGCACAGTGGCCCTGGTTAAACAGGAACAAAAAGTGAGAACGTTGGAGCACATCTCCATGTATCACCTCTGACAGCAGGAAGAAAGCAGTTAAAGAGACATGCACACATGGATCGGTCGTGTTAGTGACGCTTCGACGACCCCCTTTTTTGCATCACCGCTTCAAGACTAACAAGCTAGCACACAAGGGGGTTACTGAGCAATAAGGGTTCATGGTCGAGCAGGTTTTTGAAATCAATCAGTTACACAGACCGGACGGAACTCAATGAAAACAGGCCGTGGTGATGAGCGATGATGTTGCCATGACAACAGGCAGGCTGAGCGTGCAGCCTGGCTTTAGTATCTTCAGGCGTGCGGCAGGCGGCACCCAGACGGTTTGGGTTTTTAACCTCTTAAGTGGCAGAAAGCAAGCTGCAGTCTCAGCTGGGATCATGGGAGGAAGGGTGGGGGGTGCGTGGGAGAGGGTGAGGTGTGATGGGTAGGGGAGGGGGGGGCGCTACAAAGTCAGGCATCAGTCAAAACCTCTGCCTCAGAGCACAGACATGGGAAATGAGAAATGTGGGTGGGTGTTTTTATTTCTTTATCTCTTTTCATTTTTTTTACCATCCCAATCCAGCAATGGCCAACTACAGAGACATGAGAGGGACAAATAGAAAGATTAACACATAGTAGGACACCTACACAGACACACACACACTTTTTCTTATGCAGAAACACAAACATAAACGTGTAGGATAATCAACCTGAAATTCTCCCTCCTATCTCACTCAGACAAATGAACACACCACCAGCTGCTGTTAAAACACACTGCATGCAGATTAAAGAGGCAGCATTTAGAGTAAGGAGAGAGAACAGGATGGCTACAACAATAGAAACAGCGGGGGAGCCCAGAAAAACACGCCTGCTACCACTGACTGCTGGCACAGGAACACTTGTGGGAGAGCTGGTTCGAGGGACAGATCGGACGTTTAGCTGAGCTGACACAGAGTTGGGATGGATGTTAATTATCACGTTAATTTTGGAACCTCCAACATGAAGAAAAAAATATCAAATTTCCCATGAATCAAGTCAACAGTGTTGCACAGAGGTGTCACCATGTTTACCATGCATCACCAGGAGTCAAGCTTTTTGTTAGCTTTGACTATATCCAGAATTAACTCCCATGAGAACCTCTAAAAGCTTCCACCATGTTTGCTTCCGACAACACCCTCTTTCATTTTTGTGTTGCTGTAAAGCAAATGAGGCACATTTGCTAAAGCATCTGACCAGTGGCCCATTTAATCAAAAAATATTTTTTATAAGTTAAACGTTTGATAGAGCCCCCTGGTGGCCTGTATTGTTATAGTTGACCATGAAAATAATGCAACAAATTAAAATTCTTTGGACAACAATAAACTGCAACACTATGTCAATAAAAAATATTTTGAAGCACAGCATCATTGCAAACAGGTGCTTTCTGACACTGTGATGTGACCCGCAGATGTTCAGCAAGCTAAAAATCAGGAGTCACAGCAAGCCACATCAGACTAGTCTGATATTTTCTTCACATCCTTTCTTGCCTGCAGGTAAATGTACGTTGTCTGTCATTATCACCCTGTGCCAGATGCAGACACTTAATAACATAATTGTGCCACCTCCATGTTTCAGAGTAGACAGTTTTGTTTTCTTACCATAGAGTTGATGCGATTTACCCAGAACCTCTGATGGATCTTCTTGCACATTGTGACAGTGGTTACAGAATTACAACTATACAACCCACTTGTTCAACACAGTTTCTGAAATAGTTTTGCCTAGTTATTTTTGAAGATCTTGTAAGATTCAAAATCTATTTTTAGTAGCTTTGTTTAATTCTGTTCAAAACTAAAGGCATGTACGTATGTATGATGTACTTTTTTTTAATTTCAACTAATATCAGGAAGGAAAGAATTATATATTGTTCATTTATGTTAACGTAAATCATGATGTCTTCACTATAGGCCATTAAAAGCAAGATTTAATGATGTAGAGCCTTTTGAATGCCATATGATGGTCACTATTCAAAGGACATGATCCACCCAGCCAAATTTTTATGTCCCCCTAAGGTTTAATGCCATTTCTGCAGTTAAAGGGCACTAATTCTGTCAGCCTCATGATGTCAGGATCAAAGGTAAACTGTGTAAGTGGACAGAACTCTGCTTTAACAGGCCAGCATGTTGCAATCACACCTTACATTTCCATGGAGTATTATTCTACATTACGCTCTGCTAAAGCCTTGTCAGGGGACGGATTACTGGTCCCAAAGGTCTTCTTTTACACACACACACACACACACACACACACACACACACACACACACACACACACACAATATCCCTGTTTTCCATACACAGAGTCATATTCCATCTATGCAATGTGTATGAAAGGTATAACAAAAGCCAGCTGGCCTTTTACAGCATCATCACATAACATTGTTCACATGAAGATGACAAAGGTTTGAAGGCTTCTGCATGGTAAAGATAGTGTAATTTTATGATGAGTGTTAATGTGGTGATATATAAATGTAAATACATGTTAATATAATGTAAATAAAGGCATTTAGATGCAGCTCTTTTTGTCAGGCTGTTACATCCCTGCAGGTTCTGCAGACAGTGTGTCCAGCAAGAAACCAAAAACATGACAAATGACGTTCGGTGAACAAGCACAGGAAACATATGATGAATGAAATTTAGTGGTCACCTATGGTTTTTGATTAGTCAGTCTGATTATAAATTGAGACTGTAAAGGTAACTCATGTAGGATCTTAAATCTAAACTTCATTCTGGGATGACAAATTTATCATAATAGGGATTCTGTTTTTTGTAACAAGTTGCAGACTTGCTATTATTAACTTTCAAAGCACAGATACCAATGTCCCTTCAAACTAAAAGTTTGTTTGTGAAAGGAGGACAAGGTCAATGTCAATATCACACACACACACACACACACACACACACACACACACACACACACACACGCACACACACACACACACACACACACACACACACACACACACACACACACACACACACACGCCCTTCCTTTCATTAAAATGTCAATGGGAGACAGACTTAATTTGGCCGACAGAGGAAACAAATATTGATTCAGGCCAAACTGATCTCTTGTACAAGTCATCAGCTGAAACTGACTTAGGTCATAAAACTTCTAGAAACTCTAGCACAGGTCTACAAAAATAGCATTAGGTGCTGTTTCTCTCCGATAGGATCTTAGGGGTGTGAAGAAACATCTACTGTTTAATTGCTGAGACTCAGTTTGGTTTTAACAATAAACCCGATTCTACATGATTAAAACATAAGAGTCAGAAATATGACTACGAAACTGTGTTTGAAACTATTGCCTTACAAATCAAGATTAATTTGTAAAGTTTACCTGAATGCTTGACAGCGTAACATTATATTCTAAAGGGCACACAACAAGTGATATGTGTGAGCTATTTATCACATTGCGTTGCCAGGTAACACTGCTATGTATCGCAGAAAAACTAAATCCAGGCCTAATGTTTTGGTCCTGCCACCCTCTGTTTACTGAAGCCTTCTGCTTGTTTCCCTGTTAGCAGCAGTGTCACTGTTGGTGTGATGTGGTTTCTAAAATGCTGCTAATTATAAATCCAAACTTCAGTGAAGAGGCTCAGTCTCCTACAATGGTTCGAATGCTGTTTTAAGGTTTCTCAATAGAGAATCAAAATCAAAGAATAATTTTTAATATGAAAATATGAATATAACAACAATATAGATTGCAGCTAAAATGGCACTGTTTCTTTTTATATAGTGGCTCTCAAATGGTAAAGCTGATGTCTATGGCTTCAGCAGCTTCTTCTTAATGATGTTTGTTTAAAACCTCATCAGTCAAACCTGAAAATGTAATGTCAACAACAACTGTGTTTGAGTAAGCTATTATAATTATACACTGCTGGTGACATCATGAAGGCCACATAGATAGTTGCTTTACATTCATTTCTATTTACACAACATGATATCACCGGCAATCTTTCACTCCGGTAAGACATCAGCCTGTCGATAAGGGAATGATTTCATGTCCATTACCCAGAATTCACCAGCAGCCTCGGGCGTGTTGAGCCTGTCCTTCACAGCTGGTGAGATTTAGGCAGTGTCAATCTGTTGCACAATCTTTAGATACTTTTTGATACTGCAATCAAAAAAACACTGGCCTGTTGCTTTAGAGTAAGTGAGGATTCTCAATTTTTTGGTTCTATCACATTTACTTTTCCCAAGTGTTGAATCTGTCAACCAGACAAACCTCGAACTGTAAAATAAAACTAATAAAACACATAGGCTATAGCCTCCCTTTAGCACTGACCCCACATATCAGTTCCTGATTTTACTATGACAAGTGGTAAGATGCTTGATATTATGAATATAAATATTTGCATCTGTTCTAAAATCTGATTCTTAAAAAGCATCATGATCTTGAAAATTAAGTTCTGTCAATAAAACATCCATTTAAATCAAATTACAGTGACAGGTTGTAAAGATGGAGCACCACTGCAGGAACTTTTTAGAGGATTTAAAATAAAAAGTTTTAAAACCAAACGAAATGTTTACTAATGGGCTGAACGGCTCAGGCGACTGTTTCTGGAGGCTATGGGGCCAGAGGAGCGTGTGTGTTTTTGTGTGTTACTGTGTGGGGCTGAGCTCCAGGCGCGGCGGTGCGTCCTTACCCTCGCCGCCCTGGAGGAGTAGGGATCCTCGAACAGGTTCCATATCACCGGCTGCCACTTCCTCCACAGGCTGACGTTGCTGTCGGCGGCCACGTCCTCGATGCCGAGCCTCTTCCCGATCTCGTCGTCCTCGTCCCCGTTGTCCACGTTGAGCTCGAACACGTCCAGAGCCTCCTCGGCGTCCCGGTGCTGCCGGTATGTCATCCAGCAGCACGGCTCCACGTCCGTCTCATCGATGCCCCAGAAGGACAGCTCCTCCTCGAACAGCGGTCCGCACACATCCGCCGGGCAGTGGAGCTTGCCGGTGCGGTAGTAGTTGAGCACGTAGGCGAACACGCCCGGGTGGCGGTCGAAGAAATACTCGTTGGTGCGCGCGTTGTACTCGATGAAGCCGGGGACTTGTTGCAGCTGGTCCAGCACGGAGTCGATGTCCGAGTCGGAGGCGAGCAGCGCCAGTCGCGTCCCCGGCAGCGTCTTCAGGGTGGTTTTGTAGGTTTCGTGCCTGGTGCCCCCGACGTTGAGGACTATCCTCTCGTTGTCGTCAAACTTGCCCATCGCTCTGTATCAGACATGACTCGCTGGGGAGCGGGGGAAGTTGGCGAGTGCGGTCCGGAGGAGGTCACGGCGAGCCCGACGCGCACACACCCGCCGACAGTCCTGTTCAAAACAGATCCGCGGTTGTGGTCGGAGTGCGCAGCATCTCGGGTTTCACTCATCCGAAGCTGTCGTGGCTTTTTGGGAGGGTGAGGGAGATGCCCATGGTTTGATCGGGAGGATTCGGGAGGGTCGTCGGGTTGGAGAATGATCTCAACCGGTGGCTCCAACTAGACTGCGCCGCCCGCCGCCGCTGCTGCCGTTGCGCGTCTCCAGCGTCCCTGCCCTCTCCAAGACGCACAGCCGCCCGTCAGCGTCGGCCTCCTTCCTCTGAATATGTCATCACAACACCTCCCAAAACCAAGCAGCCTAACGCCGACTCCCTGCGCATCACCAACACGGGCAAGCTGGTCCGTTACACGTCATTTTGTCTACATCTCCATCACCGCGTCCTATATTTACAAGTAGTTCGATCACTGCTCAGCTGCTGCTGTTGTTATGGTTCAGCTGTGTGACACACTCTGCTGAGAGGCGGTTTCTGTTGGTACAGTACTATTTTGAGGGGGGTGGAGGAATAATGTTCTAAGAAATTAACAACAACCTAAATGTGACAAATGAATGAGTGAAATCATAATTATTTTCTCCCATTTCTCTCTATTGTCTCTAAATTGGTCCAGTCAGATACAAACTGGCATTATGGGTTTATCCAGACAACTTTAATCTGATCTATGGGATGTATATGTATGTTTCAAGATCAATAATCACAGAAACAGCACTGCCTTCATTCCATTTCCTCACTTGCAATAACCTGACTAATGTGAATATATGACTAAATCTGATGTTTAATTAAACGGACTAGATAGAAGCTTTGATCCTATAAGTGCTGTACAAATTAGGTCCATAAGTCTTTGTCTTTGTAGCTACACAATTAATGTGACTTTACAACAGCATTTTAATTTGACTTTACACAGCATTTTAACCCCACCAGTACAAGACATATGTCCCTAAAGTATGTGTCTGACCCTGTGATTTTTACAGCATAGCATATTAACATATTAACACATTTAATAATAGGATCAGCAAGCAGTTATAGCAGAGGGTGTGGTGGCAGAGGTTAGGTCAGACACTATGGGTAAAGGAGTTCACAATTTACAGAAATAGACGGTTTGATATTTGATCCGAAGACGTTCAATAACATGAATAGTGAAACACAACAGTTGGCAAAAAGGTTTCAGTTGAGTAGTGGCGAAAAGCAGCAGGCTTTTAACACTGTGCTGCTCTGCCTGAATTAATGCAGTGTGCCATAAATAGCAACAGTAGTACACGTAATAACAGCAGAGGCCATAGTTACAGATACAAAAGGAGTTTAAGTAGATAGTATCAGGGCCTCTTTAGCTACTAAAAATGGCAGTAAACAGTAGTATAGACTGTGTTGTATAATAAGTGGTAGTATTACTGAAGATATACAGGGCCCCAAACCCACCACACAGGGCCACGAGCTGACAATTAGCTGTGGGCCCCACAGTTTGCATCATCCCGTATAAAGAATCTGGAAACTTGCTTGTCATAATGAATAATGTAGACTTATTTATAAAAATAAATTTTGTTTTACAAATAGTAATGCTGGTCATTTTACACTGGGGAGTCAAAGTTGTTTACATGTAATATTGCAATTGGATTAAGGGGAGTTTGACTCCAGTGTTTTGTCACGTTGGATATTGTGTAACCTCTACTTTATGAGCCCCGGGAAGCATGGCTGACGTTTGATTTGTGTCGGTTGGCAATAAACTAAGTAAACACATTTATTTTCAAATTGTGAGCACAACATGGGGCCGAAATTATAAACGGGCCATACAACAACCTAACAGAGACACCACAGGGCCTGTATTGTATTTGTATTGTATTTGTCAAAATTTCACTTGTATATTAACAAACACTTTGGCACTTTTTTATCATTATGACAAAACTGACATGTTATGGACCTGATTCCTTTGGGTTGCCAATCAGCGGGAAGTTGTTGTTGCATTTATGGGCACACTATACTCTTTCGTGCGTCATGTACATCAACCAAGGTTCTTTCTGATGTTCATCTGTACAACATCTACACATCTACCCTTGCAGCTGTCAGGCAGAGGGTACATCATCTGACAGTCTGCACTCTGCACAGTCTATGCAGAGGAAACAGTGACATCTTTTGGGAATCTAAGAACAGCTCAATGAGGAGACACGGGAGGCAGCTCGCCTTTAATTACATACATCATTATTCCCTGGTTCTAGACTGGTTTGTAAAACCGTAGCCTCTGAGTAACCTAATTATTTATTAACCATCTGGATCAAATCTGCTCAGGAAGGGGTGTTTTTAATGGTTAATATTTGAGTTCCAGAACTGGTAAATAAACAATAACCTATTGACTGACATAAAAAAATATAACTCACATAGAGAGGAGTCTGTTCTGATCACATTTACACTTGTCAAACATTAAACTTCATAAAAGAGGCAGAACGGAGAGGCAAAACAGGCTGACGTAAGAGCAGATAAAACCTCACTTGTTTCAACACATACATACACAGTCAATATTTGCTTTTCATTAAAAAGAGTTTTACACAATGCATGAAGCAATAAACCGCCAAGTGGGATTATAATCATGATCTGTAGATTTGCCTATTTTGTTACCCTGTGCCTGTCAATTACGTAACTCAACAAAACGTTCACAGAGGCCTTATAGAGTTCATAGAGCTATTTGATTGTTACATTCAGTACATTTAATCAATCAATCAAGCAATCAAGCAATAAACCAATCTACAACTGTAAACTTGGTGAGTTTATTTCACATAACATATGCCAAAACTAGAAAAAACTACTCACTACTCACAACTGAATCTACCAAGTTGGTATGTTAATCTCCATGTACTACTGTGGCCAAATTTAAGGCCAAATTCAACAAAAATACAACAAAAGAAAGGGTAGAGGCAGACTCCACATGGTGAGGTGCCCATTGCTGCATCATCCATTGGGAAACATTTTGTTCCAATAACACAGCAAGTGTGGGTTTATGATGAGGACGACTTAGCTGGAGTTATTCCAGATGACCAGCAGAGGTCAGTTCAGGTCATCATCTTCTTGAAAAAAAAAACATCAACTGCTATAACATCACTCATTTTCCACAACCTGCTGCTTCCCATTTCAATATAAATGAACCCACTAGTGGATCCAGAGACTTGGGATGCTAAGTCCCTTTAATGCTATACTAATGAGGCTATTCATCATTAGAGAAGGATTGGGGACGAGAGAGGGTCAGGCGATGCCTGCCTATAAACAGCTATCCTTGTGGTACAGAGAGAAAATAGAATTCAGGGCTGTCCCCCACATCCCTCCCTGCAAAATCTCTACTAAAAATAGCACAGCCAGATCTGATGATCTTTATGGGAAATGGATAGAAAAAATAAGTCTGTCAGAAAGCAGAGGGCCTTGGCCAGTCCATTCTACCCCTGCAGAGCCTCAGGAACCGTCTCTCAGGGGGCTAAGGGCTAGACACGCAGCCTTCACTGCTGGTTCAGAACATCAATCAGAAATGCAAGAATGGCCAGTGATGCAATTATGTTCAGTGTTTCACAGGGGTTGTAGAGTGGAAGTCAGTCCAAGGGTCTTATTTCAAACTATATTAATCTAGGTCACAGATGTGGCCAGGATTCTTCATATTCACTACAGAAAGCTTGAATTGATCTTGTATGGTATCAGAGTTTGGCTTTCAAAGAAATGAATTGAATTAATATTAATAAAATTAAAATACATTCCTTGCAATGAACAGCAGAGCAGTGCCCGATCTGCAAAGACTGTCTGCGGGGTTTTTATGTGATGAAGCACAGCACCTCTGACTACCTCCCAGACATCTGGCAACACAACTCTGCTGACTCTAAAGACATCTATGGACCAAAAGGACAGGTCTTTTGTCTGAAGCCCAAAATATAAACTCCGCTATTTCAAAAGTCAATTCAAATAGACTTTTGAAATCAAAAGACACAAACAAAACTACAGCGTGCTGAGAAAAATACTGTTTTAGTATTAGAGACAAAAAAATACTGTTTTAGTCCCAAACACAGCATTAAAGGCAAGTTCCGAAAATACATTTCTCATGACCGTTTCAGTCTTTTCCTCACGACATCCCTGCCTGTTAAACGCACACAATTTTGTAAACACAATGCAAGTATTTTATAAAGTATGCAACATGCATTTCATTTCATCAAATTCCTATGTGAAGCTGTTTATTAAGAAATATTTGCTTTGCATTATGACACTAGGAAAGAGCGGTAAACAGCAAAGAATGTTCAGGGAAAACTGGATGTGGACATCCACCACATAGGGAGATATTGCATGTAACAGACCATGTCTACCGTGTCAGTGTGATCAAAGAGCATGTAAATTGCGTGTATAAACATAAAGCTTTAAACATTGAAATGCATACACATAAAAACACTTGATAATCACTGTCACACTCCTGAGGATGTTTTTGGTGTGATTAGAAGTCCAACTCTGAAGGGAGCAGTGGAGGAAATTAAAAAAAAAATCTGCAGCCCGTGCAGGCTCTGGCACAAACACTTAGCTCCATTCACAACCACGAAGTACGATGAAAAACAAATTATCCAATCAACCACAGAGCCATGGATGGAATTAGGCAGAAATCTCAGTGGAAAAAAACTGAGCTGATTAAATGTTCAGAGAGCCGAGCTAATTTGCGATGAATCCCAGACCTTTTTCTGCACGTCTAATTAGAAGTTATGATTAGAGGGAGCAGTTTTTTTTCCCACCAGGATACTTTAGAGAAGTTCTCCAAACACTTGGTTGGGATCAATGAGGATGGGAGTATGCGCTACTGTTTGATCATTCCTGCTCACTGATATTTAATCTGTTTTACTACTCTTAGATAAATCTATATTTTATCTGGCATTCTCCAACATAAATGAAACACTACTTCTATTGAAATGTTCAACGGAAATAATAAACTTTAGCCATTATTCATCTTATTACCTTTGCATCGGATGTGTTCCTGTGGCACCATCTGCTGGGAGACAGCGGGAACTTCAGGCCAGTGGCTCCGCTGCTACTGTGTCTGACCCTGCAGGTCCAAACAACAGCTTTAAGAGTAGTTTCTCACTCCTTTAGAATGCAGCCTTCAATAGTGCTGTTATTTAGGCCTTTTCCATAGCAGACATTTTTCACTCAATTGTTTTATTTCTTATAACCACAGAGTATAACTTCACTTTGTTTTTGTTTTTTTCTTATAGTCTTATAGTCGTTTTGGATGCAGCAGTTAGCTGTTTTCAGCCATGCAAACAATGTTAACCAGCGAGCTAACCGACCGTGGTGCAATATATATCTCCATTAATAAACAGTCAAATATGCCCTCTGAGAATTGTTGTCTAAACCGAACTAAACGAAAATATAAAACTCACACTGACCACTTGGAAGCAGACACGCCTGCAGATGAATATGTATGGTAAATGTATGCTAATCCTTTGCTAACACATGTCGCCTTACTACACAGGTAAGGCTAATTTAGTACTAAACCTGTTGCCACTTCACCTGGTGAAAGCTAATTGGTGGTGAGTTCAGTGACCTCACGTGACTGTGGGAAAGTTGGAAGTTAGTAATTGTCGACGCGGGAAGTGTTAATGTCATTTCATTTCACCACGCTCAATTTCCTGTGCATCACTGCTTAATGCTGCTCTCGTGATATATTATAGAATTAGGCTTTGGTTGCTTTGAGTGACAGGATGAGTGCGTTTAATACTTAAATATTTGGAAACGGTCAAAAAGGCTTTAAAGTTGATTTACATGTAAGATGTTGGAAAATCCTTCTTTGTCATGAACGCAACAGTGGGCTAATTATTATAACACTGGCTGAAAATTGATTAAAGCTTAATAAACACTGCTTTAAAATGTCCCCCAGACCAACAGCATCACTATTTTGTGACTGTTGATATTCTACTAGCTCAAGAAACATTCAACAGAAAGAGCAGATGAAACCACACCAAGCATTTTCAAAATAATTTAAGGCAAGATATTCGTCGTACCAAGATGCTGCAGTCATTTTCTATTGTTTACAACTAGTGTCACAAGTGAAAATATGAGGTTCTCCTGTGCAGTGTTCAGATCAAATATTTCATCCTAAATAAGGCAATGATTTGTGGCTTATACATCATTACACTATAATGCCTACAGTGAGATAATTATCGCACATTTTACATCAGCATTCGGAGTACAACCATAAACCGCAAAGTTAAATGAAATGACAGTGTTACTGCGTAGTACCACACTTTAACAGACAGGACATTATTGGTTAATGGTAGTATTGCAACCAGAATTTGAGACATGACTGTACTGCGAGTATTATCTAAGATCATCATCATATTTGAGAATTTAAAGATTCACGCTGGTGGCATAATTATGTTTCTTACCAAAAGGCAACAAGCTAACAACCACAATGACCTCAATAGGATTTTTCACAATTTCAAAAAGAGGCAAAAGTGATGAATAAAGAAGTCTGACAAACAGAAACACATCTTCCAAAGTAATGGACCTAATCCATCCAATCTGTAGAAATGTTAAATTAATATTTGGCTCATCAACTGATTGTCGTTTCCCTCTTGAATGTGTAACTGACAACATCATGCAGTCACAATGCACAGGCAACACACGTATAAAAAAACCAAAACATGCACAGATATGATTTGACATATACACATGGCACAAGCCGTGTTCACAAACATTATAATAGTCTGCAAAGTGGGCTCATCACATTCAGCAGCATTGATCTCGGTCGCTTTATGGTAAAAACGTAGCATACGTAAATAAATAAGGAAAGATTAAAACCTATATTGTAAGACTTTTATGCATTTCATCATGAAAACAAACTCATTTGACACATTGATATAGGATGATGCAGGGTTAATGAAAACACTTTAAGCAGGGTCATACAAGCTGATGTTCTGTAGCATGGGACCAACAGGACATTATAGGCTTTCTGTTCATGTCAGGACAAAGAGTATAATAAGTAGCATAACAATATGTTGGAATATTTTCCTACACTAATTATCCTGAGGTTTGACCCCCACTTATGTATTTGTTGGCAAGAAAGGAGCATCATGCAGATGTTTGATTTGGGGATAGTCATGTAGTTTTAATAACATCTCCTATAGTTTGACTTTAGGGAATGTCAACAGGAGGTTATGCAGAAACCCATTGTATGCTGTATATGTTTACATTTTGGTAAACTGGCACAAAAGCCACTTTACCAAAGTTATTAGCAATTTCTGTTTACGATGCTTCCAAAGATGTACAGATTACTATTACTGGGTAGCTTTGATACTGGAGAATATTTAATGTGAAAAGATGCATATGGATTTACACCACCTGACCTCGTGTGCATGATCCACATATTGTGTTAGTCTTTGTGACTGCAACAGGAAAGTACAGCCCAATCAGTCCACAGCGTACTGGAAGATAAACTTGTCAGATAATAAATATTCATAATAACCTACTGGGTTTCTATACAGTGCAGATACGGTGTAGTTAAGGTCATTCGGGCCTATTGCGTCGCCTGAGGCCGGATACAGGCAACAGCTCCTCAGTGTTAGGCTCATGAGAGTCCTCTAGTGAAGGCATGAGCTCGCAGTCCCCAAGTTGTTCACCCTCCTCCTCTTCCTCCACCTTCTCTTCATCTTCCTCTTCTGACACATCTCCTTCTTTCTCCACCTCTCCTCCAGAAGCCTCTATTGAAAGCTCCTTCATCTCCTCACCTTCTGTTGCAGCTTCATCTCTGGCTTCAGAATGTTTCTGATAGACTTTCTCTGAGGCTTCTTCTGCTCCAGGGGTCTCACTGTCCACCGGAGAACCATCCGCTGCCAAAAAGCCATTGGCCCCAAGGGACTCGATCAGGCTGTCCAGGTTACGCTCACATGACGGCTCTGAAAAAGTCAAAACAAGTCACGTTAAAGACGCTTAAAGACGACAACATGGATGCAACAATGATGACCAGACAGTAAACAGTCTTCGTGTATGACATGACACAACTGACAGAATTATACAGTCAGACACAGTGTGAATGCAACAAGGGAGGAAACATGTTGA
This sequence comes from Trinectes maculatus, assembly GCA_016785345.1. Classification (NCBI taxonomy): domain Eukaryota; kingdom Metazoa; phylum Chordata; class Actinopteri; order Pleuronectiformes; family Achiridae; genus Trinectes; species Trinectes maculatus. The sequence continues at coordinate 26,661 of JAFBJQ010000455.1, read as the reverse complement.
CAGAGGTTGATACCAGATTTGAGTGGAGTGACTGTTGTGGCTATGCTCTGATCTCCTTGCAAATGAAATGTAAAACTGAATGCAAATCACTCAGTTTCAAATTGCGGTTTATCGCAACCAAAGCGTGAAGCACTGACACCTGCACAGTTCGCGATGCGTGACTGCAACATGAAGCATGGGGGACATTTTGAGCATTGAACTACATAACCAGCAGTTTGCTGCTTTGTATCTTCACTGTATGGACAAATCGTCAGTCAGTCAAAAGACAAAGCTGATGAGCCCACCGTTGATGTTCAGTGGGGGACAGTCCATCCCTCGTTTCTTCATCAGGTACCGGATGGTTTGAAGCTGAGACATGATCTCGTTTTTCTGCTCCTGGGCCACAGACTTCACGCTGCACAGAAAACAGAAGTGACACATTTAAAGGTGGGGTCAGTAATATTGGGGAATGACTGTTGCTTAGCGTACCATTCATATAGACATGATGTATGTGTTGGGAGCTAACGGGCTTCACTAATGGGCCAACTTTTCATATGACCTATTATTGGCTGGTGCAACACAATGTACTGGGTGTTGGGTTCTGCTCAGGCCTTACATCTGTTTTATTTTGAAAGGAACCTTTATACAGGTGTATCACCGCTGTGTCCCTGTTTTGTTTGTTTTAGTTGGTCAGGTTTCCAACACAGCCATTCTTTATCATCCCTATTCTGTCTCTGCTTAATGAGAGAAAAGCGGTGGACAGTAAACTGAGGATCGTGTTTCCGAGGGGAGGTGAGGTGTGTACACACAGTATGAAGGGGAGGTGTGGCGTGTACACACAGCATGACGGGGAGGTGCGGTGTGTACACACAGCATGAAGGGGAGGTGCGGCATGTACAACCTGCAGCTCACTCACCAGTTAGTGAGCGGGTCCAGCTGCATGAGGATGGAGTTGAGCATCCTTTCAGTCTGCGCGAGCCTTTGTTCCAGCTCGTTCAACTGGTTTTCTGCACAATAAAAGAAAAACAAACAAGATGATTAAAACTATACACGTAGATTTGTCATGGTAATCATATACACACATGCAAACCGCAATCCCAGAACACGTGAGATACACACCTGCCTCCACTGATTTTTTGGCCCCTTTTGCAAATTTGTCTCTCTGTGCTTGGTCATCTGCAGACTTGATCTGTTAGTTTAAAAACACATATTTAAAGTTAGAAGATGCAATAATCCTATACAGTACTTGTATATTTTTTAGTTTGTTGTATGCATGTGTTAACGTTTGATATTTAGTTGAGTTTCTGTCGCCGCCTTACCTTCAAAAACTTGTAAGCCGCAAACACACCCACTCCAATGGCATACAGAGGCATCAGTGTAAACACGTAGCCCTTGTTGTTGTTAGTTTTGAACTTGTCACTCTTCAGCTCCTTCTCCATCAGCTCCTTCATCTGTTGCAGGTTCTCAGGGGTCTGAGAGGATCCGGGGCCGTTCGTGCCGATTGGCTGACCTCTCAACCCACCTGGGCCAGGACCTGCTGCCAAAAAAACAAAAAGAAACAAATGCAATGGGCTTTTTCATTCAATCAAGACAGGGTGTCTCAGTGAAATAGAATTTACTTCAGATTAAAAAAAAAAAAACACAATAAAGACTACATGAGCACTGTGTCAATCTATAGCTGTGTCACCCAGAAATAGTAACAGCATATTTCATATACTGTTACAATTTCTCATAATTACTTATTGCTCACTTTAGTGGTGATCTTGGATCTGATTGTAAAAACCTATGTATTGCAATAACTATTCAGCAGAACAACATGTGGAACTACTGTAAGTATACAGACTTAATCTAGGGATGCTGTACCGTCACATACAGTATCTACACTGAGTGGGACTTTTAGTAGCATCACAACATGTTAACACAAATAGACAGTGAACATAATGTATTTGTAAATGTTGAGTGAGCTGACATAGTTTAAAGCTAAATATGCAACTGAGGTTAAGATCAGAAACCTGGTAGGGTCGTTGGATCATGACTTTTATTTTGGAGAAAATGGTCGGTTCAGAGTGCACAGACGAGATCGGACGATCAGCCATCATGTTGTTGTGTTGACTTCCCTCTGCTACAGGTGTGGGATTAGCTTTCTACCCACCTTTTCTGGAGTAGCGGGGGTCCAGCCTCGGGTCCTTCGACCCAGACCCGCCGCCGACGCTGAACAACCTCGGCAGGACAACAACCGTGAAGAGCACGGCCGTGAAGGCCAGGGCGACCTGCTGGGACGCGGACAAAACCATGCTGCTAGCGGCTAAAGGCTAAAAACACACGGTCAGACGTGTGCAGAAGTAACTGCAGACAGGCCGGGAGCGTTAGATCATGAAGACACCGACGCGTTTTTGACGCGAGGGAAACCCGATCGGACCAAAACAGCTGTTTCCGCTCGGCCACCCGACACGCAGGAGCAACACTTCCGGGAATGACGCTTCAGAATAAAAGCCGTCACTGACGTAAACATCTACTCGCGTATTTGTGTTTGTTTATACAGAGTCATGGTTTGGGGGGGGGGCGGGGGTGATATAGTGTAGATAGATAATGTGGATTCCAACTGAGGGTTGTCACTTTTTTATTTACAAAATGTAAACAATGATTTAAGCTTGGATGAAAAGTTCATATATGAGCTGTGCCATGAAAGTAGATGAACCCTGGAAGCTGTTCCTGTCATCTTGAATTCATAGGAATGGGAATGACCTCCCTGCAACAGAATCAATAACAACTCAACATTACGATCTGATCATGAGGATTTATTGCAGGTGTGTTGTATTATACTGCATTAGTTTCATTAGTTGAGACAGAACTTATGCATTAGGGCATTCAATGTTTAGAAGTTTGCATGTAAACCTACCTACTTATTAGCAAAGCCTTTAATTAGGAGACCTTGCTTTTTCCTGATGTGTTATTCCTTGTTAAGGACATGATGTTGTAAAATTAAGAGGAAACCATTAGATGAATTACACACACTGGAGAACATGACAGTGTAGCACTAAATGTAAATCGTGATCACAGTAATGCATGTATGTGGAAATATCACACATATGTTTCTTTGAGGGAAACCTGATGAGGATCATTGGAGCAACAAGGCACCAGATACATTTTGCCTGGTTGATGAAGCAACTGGGTTGAGATGAGTCATCTCAGGGTTTCATTTCCGCAGTGTCTTGACACCGTAAGGACCTTTTATACAGGTCCAGCACGCCCTGATGGTCCTGAATGAAGATCTTGATCTTGTCCAGCTGCTTGTCCGTGTCGTCCACCATGACGCCGTCTTGCTCAAACGCTCCACCTATCATCTCATAGAGGTTGAGAACCGCGAACTTCACCTGCGCCAGTTGGTCTTCTTTGTCCACGGCGGACTGCTGCATGCGCTCCCACTCCACCTCCCAGACTTTGGCCTGGGCACGCACCTCCCTCAGGTTGCCCTGCAGAGCTCTCATCCGGTTGCTCTCCTGCTTCTGCATCACCATACTCTGCTCATCCAGTGTGGCCTGCTCTCTCTCCAGCTGCTGAAGCTGCTCCTGCGCCTGTTGATCGCTCTGCCTGAGCTCCTCTCTCATCCGGTACAGAGCCCACAAATGAGCCGCCAGGGCCTTCGCGTCTTTGTAGCCAGACATCTCCGCAGTCCTCTGCAGGATGTCCCGGTACATGATGAGCCTCTGCACCTGATTTTCGACCTTCTGCTTCCTCCCCATCACCTCGGCCTGCTCCTTCCTCAGCTGCATCAGCTGCCTCCTCTCCTCCCTCTCAGCATCCTTCACAGCTTTGTCCTTGAGAAACATGGAGAAGCTGCAGTGCCTCTCCTGCGCCTTCTGGTGCTCCTCGCGCAGCGTGATGATGTGCGTCTGCAGAGCCTCTCGCTTCAGCTCCAGCACCTCGATCTGCTTCTTCAGGGCCTCATCCTCCCGCCGTTTCTTATAAATCTCCAACACCACCGTGCCCATGTCGACCGCTCTTGTCGACGAACCGCCTTTTCCCTGACCACGGTTTTCTTTTTCAAATGTATTTACTTATTAATCAATTGGCGACTGGAAGACAACTTACCGGGTCACCTGTTGTGTTATAGTTATTGTTTAATGGGTTCAGGATAACACACAAGGCCTTTCATGACATCACAGACTACGTGTCGTATCAAAGACATTTCAATGTATTTGTCTTAATTTACACAAGTCATATGGTGCATCACCACCAAACACTTTTTCAATTAATCATATTACGCCTTGGCTTTTATACACATATTATATTATTATAATACAGTATATACTACTATACTACTGCTCGGTGCTGATGTCATGGTGTGATGGTGTGGTGATGACTGACAGTATTGTAATTTATTAATATAATGTAGTGATATAATGTGATGTGGTGTAGCTTAGTGCTTTAATTATTAGTTTCATGGGCACGTGTTGTAAATCAGGCTGAGTTTGATTATACTGTCTGTACTATTACCATTAAGACAAATTATTTTATTCTGTTTGAATGATCAGAAGCAAGTGATGGTGAAGGTTAAATGTTGTGTCTTATTTATTATTAGATTATTGTAATTTATCTGATGCAAAAAAAAAACGTCACTCATCGGCCTGTTCACTGTGGAAATGAAGTGATGTAAGACTGGACTTTGAATGTACACAATGCTTTATTTACATGTAATATTTACATATATTTGTTTACAGCATGTTGGAAAAACTGGACCTGTCTGATCGTCATCTTCCTCTTTTTTCAGAAACTCTGCAGATATATAACAGTTGAAGCTGAGGGCCTCTTCTTCATCCGTCGCTTTTTTATTTCAACAAATTGTTATTGCATATTGTAATGAAAATTAGAAACTAGACCATGCACATGTTTCTTCTAAAATAGACCACAGTACTACTGTCAGGATGTTCCAATAACCCTGTGCAAAGCCTCCAGCTGAGATCTGATAGGAACCAGAAGAGATTATACACCACTCACAAAAAGTTACTAAGATATTCGGCTTTCGGGTGACGTTTATGGAAAATATAAAAAGTTGTTGTTACAGTGATATTATATCATGAAAGTATTTAAGAAGAAGCATTCAATTTCTTCGTATCAAACAATGTATTGAAACAAAAGCTAACAACAATGGTGGGTGTATACCACAACAGAAAAATGTCAGCGTTTCAATAACTTGTTGTGTGTCCTTGGAATCATGGTCTCATGATGTCAACATGTGAACAGATGATGAACCAGAACATTTAGAGGTTCAGTGGTTTGTTTGTGGGTAATGACCTTGTTAGAGAACAGCATGTTAGGGAGTGTGTGCTGAAACATTGGACAGTTGGACACGTGCATTGAAACGTTTAAGGTCAAATTCAGTTCACCTGTTAAGGTTATAGTGCATTTTAGGTGCATTCTGAAATTTCACCCGAAAGCTCAGTATCCTTAACTTTTTGTGAGTAGTAGCTATGGTTGGAGGGGCGGAGCTATGGGCAGGGCAGGCGGAGCCATTGCACCTGGGCCCGGGCCTCACCCACAAGCAAGCTGGTACAACAGAGTACCAACTTGTACTATTAATAGTAGTGGTACAGTAGCAGTAGTAGTAGTAACACTACCAGTATTACGACTGTTTCCAGCTGTCTTCACACTTTACTTCTTCCTTGCTGTGCTTCTTTTAAGGCTCGATATTCTCTCCGCACCTTGTAGCCTTTCCACCAGGCCTGCACCCTGAGAGCAGCTCGGACCTTTTCCCGCTGCCGCCGCAGCTTCTCCTGCTCCTTCCTGTCCTCGATCACAAACGCCTCCATCTCCTTGAACTTGTCCCTCATCTCCACCAGCCTCCTCCCGACCACCGCTCTCCTGCTCAGCAGGCTGGCGAGCTCCTCCGTCTTCTCCTTCAGCATCGCCTCAGTGCGCCGGCGCCACTGCTGCAGCTGCCCCTGCAGCTCCTCGTGCTGATTGTGCAGGAACACCTTGCACTCCTCGTGGACATTCTTCTCGTCCAACATCTGCCTCTGCACTATCTTCACACGGTTCGCCAGCAGCATCTTGGCGTGCTGGAGCTGCTGCTCGGCGTCCTCCTCCAGAGTCTTCCTCTTGTAAGCTTCTTCGGCCTGCTCTTGTGCCTGACGCCTCAGATCCTCGGCGAGTTCGCACAGCTGCCTCAGTCTCTGCGTTTTCTCTTCGACCTCCTTTTGTTGCTTCTGTAGGTTTAGTTTCCGTCGCTGTATCAGCTCCCTCTCCGCCTCCTCTTGCAGCCTGTCAGCCCTCTTCAGCTCCTCCTCCTCCACCACCTGCAGGATGGAGGAGAACGTTTGCTTCTCCTCAAGCTCCACATACAGCTTGGAAACCTGCTGCTGGATGTAATGACAGATTTTTCTCAGCTTGATCAGCCTGGCCCTCTCTTTTTCTGCCAGACTCTCCCGCGCCCGCCTGATCTGCACCGTCAGAGAGCATTCGAGTATCTCCAGCTTGTCTGAACAGTCCTCCAGAGCAGCTGCCAGCCTGAGGCTCTGAACCAGGGACAAAGACATCTTCTGCTTGACGTGTGTGAAGATCAATACAGCAATCAATACACAATCTCATCGTTTTAACTCTATTTCAAACTGGATCTCAATCAAAGACATTTTCATCACATCACAGATTACATTTCAGATCAAAGGCCCTTCTCGTGAAATGACGTGAAATGTTGTAATCCAATGCAAAGTGGTGCATTGTAATGTGGTGCACATGGCGGTAATGCACTGATAAACTGTTTGCCAGCCATTAAAAAAAAAAGACCAACTGAGTACTGATACTGATGACTACACAGTGTGTTTGGATGGATTCTTACAATACAATCTCTCAAATTTGTAAATCAGATAATGTTTAATGTGTGGAATGTAAAATACACAAAACGCAAAGCATGATGCAGTGCAATGTGATACAAGGCAAGGCTGCACCTGGGGATGTTGCTTATAGATTAAAAAAAGTTATGGATTCAAAAAAATACATTTTTCCACTGTGTGTTTCACTGCTCATTATTTTTTAAATTTGTTGTTATGAACAAAACATGATGATTTACTGCAGTAGTGGCTCGATTATTCACAGGATGTGTGGTTTTAGACCCCTCAGGATGCCAGATCTATTTTAGTTTTTTTCTTTTTTTACAGTGTGATTATCATACCTGTCTTATATTTAGAGGCTGCAATGTTTTTCTTTTCAAAGCGAGGCAGGTTGGGTAATTGTTGCCTGGATGTGTGAATGGATGTCTCTGTGTCAGCACTGTGACAGACTGGAGACTCCAGCAGGGTTCACACATTTGGTCCGAAAACTACTGGACAAATATAAATGTGTGGCATATATTGTGGTGTTTCATCCAACAGTGAACAGTGAAAAGTGTAAACTACACTGAAGAATCATCAGTGTCATCAGACTCCATCCTCTACGGATCATAAATGTCTGCAAAAACATTTATGCTTATATATAAAATACATATATTTTATTGTGGGCGAATGACTGACAGACTGACATCATCATCCCCTGAACCAAGTTGTACACTGAGCTAAAACCAAACAAGGAAGTAAAGTGACGGTAAACAAGAGCATATATAGAAAATCATCTGAGCAAACGAAAGCTTAAAGGCTAAAGCCGCTCTTACTATTGTTAACCAACCAACTGAAACTACATATATTTGCATCACATTCAGCTTACGACTTATCGACACACAATGTAAAAAAAAAAACGACCTGCATTCTCATCACACCGTGTTATAACACACACAGCTCAGATTGAGAATAAAAACATGTTTTACACTCTCACAGTGTCACGTATAAGCAGCAGATACACCCTGTTCCTCTGGGGTGTGTAACTTCCTGTGACAGTTTGACAAAACCACAGCTTCTGTACCATGACTTGTGTAGTTTTACCCTCCGCAGCATGGGGAGCACGGTGCAGATGTTACTGTGGACCTGGATTGTCCTGGACTCCGGGGCGGCGGCGATCTCGATGCCAGACATCAGCGATGGGATGTTCATTGAAGAATGTGTGAGGGAACACAACAGGGCACGCTCATCTGTCAGCCCTCCTGCGAGTAACATGCTGTACATGGTAGGCAAGAAACATTTCGATTCCTCACCATCGCTCATACAAACAAGAGACAGATATGCATTATGTTTAAATTAAAAAAATAAATTCCTCTTACTTGAAGCAGTATTCTTTCCATGCAGATAGACTGGACTCATGGTCATCAGAGGACTGGCTTGTGGATGCGCTCAGTAGATAGGGCAGTTGTTTTGTGTTTTCTTTGTAAATGCAGACATGGGATGAGGGGTTGGCCAGAACTGCGAGAGAATGGGCGAGTCACTGCATGATGAAACACAACCCCGACCTGGATGATGCTCGCCGCATGCACCCCACCCACCCCTCTGTGGGGGAGAACATCTGGGCTGGATACCCACCATCCTCATTCTCTGTCTCGAGAGCCATGAAACGCTGGATGGATGAAAAGTTTGATTACAATTACAAATGGAACAATTGCACTGCCATCTGTGGCCACTACACTCAGGTAGGTCCACTCTCTATTGTTCATAATAATCTTCTCATTCTGTATTTCCCTGACTGTATAAAAATGATTTAACCCATTGGTTGTGTTTAGGTTGTGTGGGCAAGCAGCTACAAGGTTGGCTGTGCCGCACACCTCTGCCCAAAAGGTGTTGCTAACTTTGACACAAGGGCAGGAGCCGTTTATGTCTGCAACTATGCAACAGCGTAAGAGCACACTGTGTTGCTTGTGTTACATGTTAAACCAAAAAATATATAATATACCCCAATAACATACCAATTATATTAATGTGGATGTGATGCTTTGTGCAGGGGGAACCTGAATGCACAGCAACCATATCAGTCTCTTGGTGCAGCCTGCTCTGGGTGTAAAGGCTCCTGTGTGGACAATCTCTGCCGTGAGTCCCGTTTCTTTCTATGCAAATACATTTAGTCATAAACGCAACTACACATGTATCATCAGGTAATTTCTTTGTCAATTCTATTTTTTATTTCATGATTTGAAGTGAAATGTGAAAATGTCAGGGCCACACATTGCACAAAGTTGAAAATAAAAAAATGTCTTTTTTTTATTCAAAACTCTTGATGTGTCTGTTGAAAAGTGATAGTTATGTTAAAAGAATCAAAACGGGCATTGTAATAGTTTATTATGTCTCAATGTGTCGGCAGGTGACCAAGAGAGAGATTCACAGAAAAGTAAGTGGTGACATTTGAACCAGAAAACATGGTTTGAAGCAGAGTAGAGATCGCACTGTTTTATGATCCTGTCTAGAACATTGTCATTGAAGTGAGCAATGTCTTTTCCTGAATAAATCACAGCTGAAGTTAAAACAGTCAATACTGAAACCACTTACTTCAACTTCTTGTTCCAGGCTACAACTGGACCCCAGACGGGGACCCTAACCTGGCTGCTGCTGACTCCCAATATGTGTACATTCTGGTTGCACGGCCCATTGCCCTCATCTTCACCTTCATCACAGCATACGCAGTCCACCACTTATACCCTAATGTCTTCTGTTATGAGTAGCCCTCCTGTCCTGACCTGAACAACACAGACTGATCCTGACTGCTGCCTCCTGAACACAAATACATCTTTCCGAAGAGAAAAAATACATTTTTTAATACATAAATATTGACCGTCTTGTCAATCTGGACAATCACAATCAAGTGGAGGGACTTCTGCTGTTGTTCAACACACTCAGTCTATATGTAATGTGAATGGAAAAAAAACAAACTGGAAATCCCTCCGAACAACAAACAGAATTCAATAAAACCATTGCCACAGTTTGAATGATAAGGTCCGAAGGACAAACAGCATGTCCCATCATCCTCGTGTGCTTACAGAGTCCTCACTCAGTCTCAAATATATCACATGGAATATGTGATCACAGAGGGGGGAGAATTTCGTCTAAGGCTTATCCTCTACTTTTAGCTTTGCTCTTTTTCTTCTTGTCTGTGGTGTTGCTGCTCGGAGGAGCTGGGTTCACTGGTGGAGCTCCCAGTTTCTTGGTTTTGGCTTTTCTTACTTTGTCCTTGATGGCATTTATGTCCAGCTTTACATCTACAGGAGCTGTGACACAGACAACGTGGGTTAATATTACCATTATAGCTTCATCTTCAGAATATATTTGCTCTGTTTTCACATAAACACTTATTTTTCATTTCTACCTTTCGTGGTCTTCTTCAGTAAAGGCTTTTCTTTAGGAGGAATGAAAGCTTTGTTTCGTTCTTCCTGCTTCTTGGTCAGTGCCTCGGCTTGTTTGACCTGAGAAAGAGGAACAATGACTCACTAATTCTTTCTTCTGTACAACAGGCTGAGTTTCTGCAGTACTGCACTGTTTAAGACGTCTTAATATCACTTCCTGGAGTTAGATTGTGCTAAACTAGCTGCTTCTCAATGAAGGAAGAATGTACCAAGAGGGCTTTAGGGAAAATTAAAAAATCTGTGTAATGACATTGTCTGGTTTCACTGGAATAAACTGAATCATCTGTTCTATAATCATCCACCAGCAAATTTAATCATACCAGAGCTCTTTTAATTAGGCTGTTTCACTTTCTGAAATAGCCTTGTGGCCTTAGCCACTTAACTGGGCTTCCGTAATGCCGTCTCACCTTTATCTCTTCCATCTTCTTCCTCCTTTTCACACTTTCACGCAGGAAGAATTCTCCCGTGGCCAGCTCTTTGTCAACCTGTAAAGACGAGTTGAAATCTGTCCTTTAGGGTGTACTTTTATTCATTTGGGCTTAATTTGATTGTTTGATCAGCTTTACCTTGATAATACCTGCAGTGGCATTTTTAATCATGCAGCATTACTTTGTGCATACAGGTCAGTTTCTGACGCTAACATCACTGTTATTAAAACAATAACCCAAGTTTCTGTATTCTTATGAATACAGAAATCGGTAGCATCAATACAGAAATGTGAAAGAGTTCCTGACCTTGCTCTCCGGCTGCTGTGGAGGGAATGGTGTGTACTCCTTCTTCACATTCTTCTTCTTGGGCTCCTTGCGCTTGGCCAGGTTCTTGTGACGGAAGTTGGGCAGAAAACGTTCCCAGTTTTGTGTCCGGAGGTCGGGGTCTTTGGAAAGCTCTCGTTTGATCATCAGCGTCTGATGAACCATTGAAGAATATGGCACAGAGGGACATGGTACGACCATGAGAGCACATACAAAACAAGACACAACGGGCTGTTCCAAAAGGATACTAAATTCAAACAGTATCCTTGTGGAACATAAATGGAGCAGAACATTGATGCCTCTTTCATGCCCTCAGCTCCAGGTTGAGCCAGCCTCGGCATACAAACCCAGACAGATTGTTTTCAATCAGAAGATCAGAACAAGGATGGAGAACATCTTCATTGGGCATGACGGCAACCTAGTCAGAAATGTAACTCTTTCCCACACTAATACAGAGGAGCTGTGGCCTGGTGGAAAGCCTTTAAGCAGAATGCCTCTGTCAGCAGGTTTAATGTACCTTGATGTTGTAGATGGGGTGGATGTTCTTCATCGTGTCCATCACCACTTTGCGAACCTGGACAACCGAGGAAACATAACAAAATAAGTAATTAGACACCGTGTAGACAGTGTAAATGATAACAGGCAGAAGTGCACTGTGATAGTAGGTGCTAGAGCATATGTTTACATGTTTACATATGTTCCTACCTCCTTCAGGCCGCCATAAGGCCCCAGTGCTGACACTGTGTTGCCCTGCACCATCACATAGCAGTTGGTTAACAACTCTAATGCCTGGACAGAAGAAACAAGAGAGCATAGTCAAGACTTTAACAGAAAATTATCTGTTAGCAGCATTACTTTATTGTTCTTATATTACTACAGTGATAAATAATACAAACAAGCTGATGCTGTGGAAGATTAGAAGCATCGCTGCCCCCTAGTGACCGTTACAGCGAAACACATCAAAGTGACAACAGTCACAGGAAAGCCCAGTGATCAAACACAGAAATTAACACTCATACTTTCTTCACAGTTTTTTGATGATTAAAATAGTCAGTACCTCTGTAATAATGAAGACAATGCTGAGAACAATTGATTTTGCGATTGAATGTATTACCCCTCACAAAAGTTATACTGTTTATGCTTGTACCTCAGTTTTAAGGTACATACCAGGAGCAATGAGGAGGTATGGTACTCACTTTTAGGGTGGAACCCTTGGGGCCAATCAACCTCTGTCGCCGCTTTACAAACCGCTCTCTGTTCCTCACCAGGGTTCCAATTTTGATTATGTCACATGCTATGTCATCTTGTAATATCCGCACAGCCTGGGAGCAAAAAAAGAAGTAATCTATGATTAAAAACACTGAGACTGTTACAGCTGTTGTCAAGGAGCATCATCTTCTGGCAACAATATTTATATGAAATTGTTATGAAAAAACATAACTGTGAGAGTGAGCACAATGATCATCACCTGTTCAAAGGGGACACTCCTGGCCAGCAGCTTGAGTAGATCTCTGGCTCTCATGATGGCATATGGGTCAAAGGTTTTCTTAGTGGTGCACACTGTTATGCTGCCTTCAATCAGGTCCAGAGAGGCTCTTATGTGCTGGCAGAATCACAATCCACATCACATGAAACATGATGAAATCACGAACCAACACTTGAACAACAGATTAAAACCCTGCAACTAAACTTGACACGGACTTCATATAGGTTCAGGTCAATTTTCATTCGCGCACTCATGGTATGGGCTATAGGCCAAAGCTGAAGTATATGGTCTGTCTTCAGTGTACTTACCACATCTCCTAAAGCCTTCTCCACAAGCGGCCAGCACTCTTTTAGGTAGGCTTCTCTGTATTTGGGGAAGAGGGTGGCAAAGCTGCTCTCCTCCAGGAGACCACGTGGGTTGTCCTCCTTGGTGAATGTCGGCTCTTTCCATCCATCGGGAACAGTCAAGAGTTCAGATTCGTTCACTGAATAACATTGGAAATGAAAGTCAGATACTTTTCCTCCATGTCCATACCAAAAAAAACAAAACAATGTGAAGGTCCTGAGATTCCAACACACCCCTGCAGGGCATCCTGGTAGCTGAGTAGAGAGCTGTGCAGCTTAACGATTTACGTTTATATAGCTTTATCTTGATTAAAGCTTTCTAAGATATGGACAAGGTGGTATGATGCATTCCTGTATGTTTGCGTTGTCGGAACATAGCAAGGCAACATTTACCTGCACCAGTCTGAGGCGTTTTCGACAGTTTTACACGTACAAGCAAATAACACGGGGTTAATTGGACACGAATTTAATACTTGAAACTGTCATTTAAAATATAATCCATGCTATCATTCACTTATTGAAATAACAGGAAAAAATACCACACAGTTTACCTGATATTATTTATGTCAAACTGGTTGTCTCTGGTAGACTTTAAATCAACTACCAGCAGATGTTTACAATGTAACACGTTGCTAACTTGCTAGCTTCGGTTGTTCATGCGTGTCTCACCACCCGATATGTCAACACACTGACTAGCAGACATGCTTCTCTGTGAACATGGAGCTCGTTGTCGGTTAACAGTCTCCAACTCTACAGTATCACTGTCTTCCTACCTTCGAGTTTGGTCTTTTTCGATTTTTTCCCACTTTGTGCTTCCCTCACGCCGCCTCCCGTCGTGGAGGACGCCATTGTTGGGCAGAAGCGGAAGTGACGGCGGGATTTTCTTCTTCGGTGACTTTGCGACTTTCCAAAAATTTGGATTCCTACAGCGCCACACATGGATGTTTTCTACAAGTGCTAATCCTAATACAGGGTTCTCGCTATGCATGTACAGTATTTTACAACAACTCTAATGTTCAGTGGATAGGATTGTCTGATCTTTAATTGTTTTTAATTACATTATCACTTTTTATCAACACTAAACTTTTACACTTTGAACATATAAGAACCGGAAAACTAGACCTGGAATGTATATTCCATAACTTCATGGTGATTACTACATAATCCCCAATTAGTCCCTTATCTAATATTTATACATTTCCGGAGCTATAATTAAGCAAAAAAAAACCAAAACAAAACAAAAAACACCCTACAGGGGATAAAATGCTGTCAATTTTATTCTTTTGGTTAAATCTAAATAAATTATAATTATTTCTTGTGAAACTTTACACTTACACATTTCATGAAGAATGCTGCTCTGGTTCATAGGGATGAATGAATAGGCACTGACATAACACTTGCAGAAAACAAGTGATTTATTACCGCTGTAGCTGTTCATAGTAAGTCGTGATTGCTTTGATTGCACTCACTGAGAGTAGGGTTAAGGCCAAAAAGCCAATTGATCCAGCCACAATGGAGATTATTGTCAAAGGTTGTGGCCCTGCGAAAGAGATGCATGCAATCAATTTATCAATAGAACTAACTCTGTATTCAGAATGCACATAATATGCCAAATGCTGATCTGTTCAAGAACGAGCATCTAATTCTCCCTCGCACGCACACTCACAGTAAGTGGGTCGAACTTCTGACTTCACCCTTGTGTTGACCACCAGAGGTCCAACAGACACTACAGCAGACTGCTTCCCTCTCCAGTCCCTCTGGCTCACAGATCTCTTTGTGCGGTGCTGGCTGGTGCAGTTCTACACCAAAATCATCAGCAAGAAAACAAGGACTTTAAAATAGTCAAAATCAAAAGGGGACAATTTAGGCTGTACACACTAAGTGCAGTTATGCCTGGTACTGACATGTGACTTGTACAGGACATCCTGTATGGGTAAGGATGCATGTTAATGTAGGTGTAAATTAATCCAGCGCACATTGTAAACTGTAGTCTGAAATCCTATCAGACTGTTATAGAGGAGGTGGCCTCATGCTATATCATCACATTGTAGATAGAACCAAGAAAACAAGAATGTTTATTTATTTAGTTGGTATTGGATATCATCATCCAGAATAATGTATATACCAACATACAGATGCAATAAGCCAATAAAAGAGTAAACGGTGTGTATATTAACCTTTACCTTTGTGCAGTCTTTATCACGTCCACATATGTTGGCCAGGCAGTGAAAATAGAGGGGCAACCCGTTGGGCATCTTGAACATCTGAATGGAGAATCTGCTGCTCTGTGCCAGGCCATTAGCAGAGAGCCAGTGGAACGTTGGGTCGACAGCACAGCTGGAGCAAACAACAGAACATTCATCATCAGGGTCAGTAAAATGATAACTCAGAGCTCTGTGTCACAACATTACGGTTTTATCCAGCGAGCTTAACAACAAATTAATATGCAACTGCTTCTAGCAGTGAAACTCATAAACTGTGTTCATAAGCTGTGTGTGCTGAACAGATGAGCCAATCACATTTCCAAAAAATACCTGTCCTCAAGAATAACACCCTTGACGGTGTCCAGTGGGTCGGTGCTCTCAGTGGCCCAGCACGACTCCACCTGCAGTAACACGTCTGAAGCAAAAGAGCTGTTGGTCTGCAGGGCCACCTGGAAGAAGAGTATGTCTTCAGCCTCCAGAGATATTACATGAGTGTAGCTGGAGTTGTACGACACATCTTTGTACAGGGTCATGCTCAGGCCCAGCTGCAGTGATGAGTTGAACTGCACCAGGGAGAGGGAGGAGAGCCTACGGCGAGAAGGGGGAAGCATTGGCATATCGGGTAAACGTGAGGCTTGAGGTTTGGCTCTTAGGAATTTTGCAAAACAAACAAAAAATTGGACAATTGGAATATGATTTATCTCACCATTCCAAATTCATGCTAACGTGAGCGTTGCGCACGTAATGCCGAGGAAAGACGCACTTCCAGACAACTTTTAGATCTCGTCGGCTGATTGTTTGCTCTTTGGTCAGGGCCACGGTCAGAGTGTTTTTGTATTCCATGTGGGTTTTATTTATCTACACAAACACAAATGTTCTAATAGATTTTTCAAATTACATTATATACATTATGGTTGTTGACATGTTGGTTGGTTGGTCCAACAATCTAGTCCAGACAAGACGAGTTATGAGATGCATTGACATAAAATCTGGAGCAGGTAACTCACCCGCCTCTCTGTTCCACATTCAGATGATTTTCTTGATGTTCGGAAGTAATAGAACGTCTCTGTCTCATTTATAGCACAACGCCCGTCATTCAGCTGCACATCAACCTTTCCCCCAACGTAAGAGGTCAGGTAGGGTTTAGCTATTCCACCAGTCATCAGTTTGTCCAGACACTGGCTGAAGAGGCCATTCTCTATTTGACAACAAGCAAACAGCAGCAGGACGCCAGGATTATACCTAGGTTTTGATAATACGAGACCAAAAGAAACCAAAAATCTCTTAACAAAAAGTTAGTTGCCTTTATGGAACTTAAGAACTACATTGTTTTAAAGAGATAAAAATGGTCATGTTTGTAACACTCTCCGAATTTTCTGGATGAAGATACAAAGGGTTGCATTGTCAGAAAAAAATATGACACAATACCATTGCAGATTGGACGTGAAGCAACACGAGGCTCTACGACGGCTCTAACATCGTAGTAGCCATGTTTGCACACACAGGTGAATGAGCCCAGCGTATTGATGCAGAAAGAGTTGAGGGGACACAAAGTGAGCCGACTGGAAGCACAGAGATCAGGACCTAACAAAACAAACATACCACAAATCAGAAGATTATGAATTGATTTGATGCATTATGGGCAAAGGTAAATCGCCGCCTACCGTCCCACTGAATGACCCCATCTGTGACTGTGATGTTGGTTGCGTTCAGAGAGCGAATGTAATCCAGCTGATCGTCCACAGCAAGGGGCACGTCATCCTCAGTTTTGGAAGCATCAAAAGACAAAAACAGAAACTCTGTCTTGTCTGGGTCGTCTGCAGTGTCGAAGGTGGCCAGCTCGATGCGGGCGGGCTGACTGTAATCCCGCAACAGCTCCTTCAGCTGAAACACACAAACAAAACATACATTTTAAAAACTAAAGCTATAATGACTACATGTACACACAAGAAGATAAAAAAAACTATATATGCAGTCTGAGATCATTGATTATATGATCGCCTACCTTATCTTCAAAGATCTTCTCCATTTTGGTTCTTGGTTCGGACGTCTCCTCCTGTAGCTCCTCAGGCAGGGACCAGGGTACAACCATTGTGAGACCTGAGTTGTCAAACTCTAACGGCGTCTCTAAAGTGACAGAAAAATGAAAATAAAGCAGAAATGTATTATCTTTCTCTGCTTTCTGATTCCCTTTTTCTACAGTCTTTCCCAAAATATCCAGTAAACTATTTTGATGTCTAGTCGAATATAACTATTGACTCTAGGTCAGACTGACCTAGCTCCTGACTGTGTCCAGCAGCCCTCACAAGAAATTCTAAAGATGAATTAGATCCCTCAAAAATCAGCTGCGAGGGTTCAGACTCCCACTCTCCATCACATTCCTCCCAGACGTCAAGGATATAGGTCTTCCCTTCATCCAGACCCAGGAGGCGCAGCTGTGCGTTCGTCACACGGCTGCTCTGGATGGTGGTGCCATTCTCCAGGGACAGCTCATACAGAAAGGCCACAGTCGACTGCTTTGTGATACTGGGCGTCCATGCGGCGGTGGAGTCATTCGAGCGGTACCTGAGGTCAGACACACCCAGAGGTCCTGGATACACACAGATTACAGATATATTATAAACAAAAGCAACTTAACACCAAAGCAACTAGTTACATTTATTTCCAGTGCATCATGTAGTGCCCCAATAGACTGGTCTTATCACTGAATTAAAGATATTGAAATATAAGTAAATATACACAGTATGTCATTAAACAGTTTGAGAGGTGTGTCCAGTCCGTCACCTGTATAAGCTGTGATTGTCTGGGTACTCATCAGCACATTGTCTCCACAAAGAGCATCCACTTTGGCCTGGTACTGTTGGCATGACGACAGGCCTTTAACGGTGTAGCTGGTCGTGAGCGTGGTGCCCTGCGGCGCGTCATTGTGGTAAATTCTGAACTTTGAGATGGATGAGGTGTTCCTGACCTCCCAGCTCAGGGTGTAGTTGTCTGGGCTGAACAATGTCTGATGCAAGGCCGAGATGCTGGAGTGGACTGTGGAGTAGCGAGAGCATCTGTTCAGGAATATCGCATTTCATTTTATGTATTTAGGATTAACTTAATATGTTTTAAGTGCAAAATGTCTGCTTGTCCTAGTTTCACAACATGGTAAATAATACTAAAAGCATTCAGACACTGCGACTATTCAGTCTCTATAGTCAGCAGCTCCTTCAGTTTGTCACAATCAGTGTCACTCCAATGCATCTGGTCTATAATGAGCTCTAAAATATAAAGACAGATGGTACATGAAGACATGAAGTGCTGTTGGGCTATCAGCCCGTGCAGGCCTTACCAGAGTTTCCATCATTGGGGACCATATTGCTGTAGCGAGACTCCACCCCATACTGGCAAACGGTTTGCAGGCCGAACCGAACCCTGGTGCAGGGCTGCAGGTCAGACAAGGTGAACTCAAAGCTGTCCGTCTCGAGCCAGAAGCACACCTCCTCTGTGATGTGGTCTGTACCGTTGAGGTAGAAGACTGTCAGGAGGAAGAGGGAGTATCTGCAGTAGGCGGGGCAGTTCCAGGCCAACAATATGCTGCTGCTGTTCACTGACGTCGCCTCAAAATCTTTGGGAATGTCTGGATCTGGGAGAAAAACGATTAGACTGGAAAAGTGGTTTACACAGCTTTAAAGTTTCTTCTTTTTGCATTTTTTTTATGCTAGTATTCACTCTGCTACTATGCGAAAAACAAATTGTGAAGATATGATGCCTCTTTAAAAAAAGTTACATCTGAATACAAAAACAGCAACAACAACAAAACATAATCGAATAGAATATTCTATTATTTATGTGTGCGATTATGTATTATTTTATTTATTTTATTGTTTATAAGAAAATATTCTATTCTGCAAAGATGCATTTGAATAAAACAACAACAATAAAAAAAACTTACTTACTGCCACTGGAGGGAGAAATAAAAATCTGAACCAGGAACTGGGTGCTATGTGTACACCTGCAGTGTTTATGAACTAGAACTTTAAGACATCTGTCACTTCCCCCCACAGAGTCATACCAGTAACAGCAGGGAGACAGGTGAGGGAATGGGTGCCTGCAATCTTGACACAGGCCACATAAGGGCTGCAGGATTCCAGCCCAACGAGGTGATAGTAGCTGTCAGACGTAGAGTCCAGGCCGAGCGCGGTGTAGGAGCTTGGTTCAGCACGGTACAGAATCACAGTGTGGCTTTCATTGAGAGCTGGACTGTTCTCTACCCAGGATAGCAGCAGCATGGAGGGATCCTTGCTCTCCAGCATCACAGGGAGACGCATGGTATGGCCTGATATGGGAGAAAATGGTGCTTCAGTCAAACAAACTGCTTGATAAATGCTTAACCATCAAAAAATATATATACACACAATTACTACGACAATTGTGCTGACGACAAGCAAAATCATCTTGGTGTATGGGGCAGATGAGGGTAGCAAAGTAAAGTGATCAACATTCCCCAAACACTTTAGGATTCATATTGTGCGGACGGTGAAAACCCACAGTCAGATTGGACAAATGCTGGTGAAATATCTCAGTGGATAAGTGGATAACACACACCAACATGTTCGATGAGTCAATAAAGACCAATAAAAACAAATAGACCAACACAAAGGTTTAGAAACAGAAAATTGACCCGAGCTAATTGTCTCACCGACAGCGAGGAAGAAGTCTGCATCCTGGTAGAGGAACACTGTGCCGTTTTCACATGCAAACACTTCAGTGGGACTTAACAGGTCCAGAAAGCCCTGATAACAGAACAAACACAACGGTACCACCGATTTTGTGTGTATACTCTAACACGAGCTGTTATGTTAGGTCTGATGTACCTTAGTGGCATTTGTTGGATACTTCACAGGAGTCGGCAGGCCTTGAATTTTACTGAACCTTTTACCTAGAAGCAAGAATCTCAGTTTAGATAGTTTTTCATAAATCTTGATTACACAGATCAACTGAAGATAGAGCCAGCAAGCTTACTTGGAGTGATTGTTACAGTCCATGCATGAGAAGAGCCTCCATACCTAAGTGTTAGCTTGTTTTCTACAACTGGATACACTGTCAGGGAAGTAATTTTACCCACATTCATGATAGACCTTAATGATGTGCCGTTGAGCCACAGGTTTCCATTTTGCCTAAGGGAATAGGAAATAATAAAGCATCAGCAAATCCCAGTTTCTCAAGCGTCAAAGTAATAATTTCTATTTCCCAAATATACAAATTACACAGAAAAATATAAAAATGTGCAAATCATCAGTTACCAGAAATACTTAAGTGACACAGCTTAATGTGTTTACCTTTCCAGAGCACCGTTCTTGCTCATCCAACATAGAGAGAAGGATATATTCAGATCATCAAGGCGTCCTGAAAGATAATCAAAGGGAATCTCTCCGAATGTAACACATGCTAATTTTTCTTGACCAATATAACATGTTGGAAAAAATGTACTCCTCACCAAATGATGTAGCCTGAGGCATGAAAATGAAAAAGATGAATAAAAACCCTAAAGAGTTCCTGAAAAAGTTACACATGGGATTAATCTGCAGAAATCAACGGAGGATAAGCGTCATTTGAAAGTTGATGGTAAAAAAAATAATTCTTACATTGTCTTTATAATTCCAGTAAAGGAAAACATGATGCGCTTTTTTGAGTCAATAATGGTTTGGCTGGAAGTGACACTGCTAATGAGCGACAGGTGTGTGATGTCGTCACTCACCTTCCCCCATTCATGATACTGATCAGCTCCTGCAGTCAGTGGCACCTTTGCTGTTCTCTGGTTTGCTGGAGAATAACAGGAGTGGACAAGAGAAAAGAGAACAATTTTGATGAACCCTGACAAATTATTAAAACTCATTCCTGACAAAGTCAACATTTAGTGCTCCCAGGTAAATTGTGGAAAATAATCTTTTGGTTTGAGCGCTGCCAAAAAGGGAAACATACTGTGTAGAAAACTGTAAACATCTAAGTTACATTTAGAGCTGGTAAGTTACATTTAGAGACAGTTACTCTAGACAGAATAAGTCAAAGACTTTTAAAGCTAGGTTCCACTGAGATTTGAAGTCAAATCACTGGATGCACTGGATCCATTGCGAGGATTTTAAAATGGAGTGTGTTTACTCTTTGTTGTTTCCTGAAGTGTTAGATCAAAATGTTACAAGTCACCAGTTTCAAAGCCAAAATGATGATGAATATTGCAAATCAAAGATTTCTGAGTTGTACTTACAGCTACTGAGCAACTTCTTGTAAAGATGGCATTTGCAAAAACTGATGTGCAGAAAAGATAGATTTCTTGTAGAGCCAAGTTCCCACACACAATTGACATATATGCAGATGAAGACAAGAAAAAACACATTAATAGAACAGGTAAAGATTGAATGTAAAACTTGCACTGTCAGAAGTGGGATTCAAACCCACGCCTCCAGTGGAGACTGCGACCTGAACGCAGCGCCTTAGACCGCTCGGCCATCCTGATTGCACATGCTATGAAAATTTACTATTTTTTCGATCCATACAGAGGATTTTGTAATGGAGTGTGTTTACTCGTTGTTGTTACCTAAAGCATTAAAAGCTCAAAATGTTCCAAGTCACCAATTTCAAACCACATGGTACATGAAAATAGCAAAATACTAAACCGTGAGGTATTTAAATACCACTAATGAAAGACTAATTGTGAAGATGGCATTTACAAGAAACAATGCATAGAAAACTTTCTTCTTTTAACACCAGGTTCCACCGAGATTTGAACTCAGATCGCTGGATTCAGAGTCCAGAGTGCTGACCATTACACCATGGAACCATATGATCTGGGTTAGTTTAGTTAACATTCACAAGTACAGCTGAAGTTACGTCACACGTAACGAGCATCCACACATTATTTGTTAACAATGTGTACATGATGTGGCATATGCCTCCTTCAACATGAGTGAGGACGAACTGCCCAAAAAACAAAACAAGTGAGAGATCCCTGTTCCAGGCAAGAAGATGTCACACATACAGAGGACATCAACATTAAAAAACCAGGACAAGCGTGGGAGTTTTCAAATCACATTAACATCACATTCTCTGCAGTAGCTTTTGAACCCTATGCCATAAAGACATTGAGAGAGGTTCCATCGAGATTTGAAATCAGATCTTTGTATTCAAAGTCCAGAGTGCTGACCATGACACCATGGAACCACTGCTTGCATCAATGTATTGTTTACAGTTACTTCAGTAGTTGTTTTAAGTAGGCAAATACAGGAAAAGGAGGAGGTATCCACAGAGAACTCGCATTAAACGAAGAGGTACAAAATCGTTCACAACACTTTAACCGAATAGGTAGCTTGAGTGAAAAGTGATTATTGTCAGAAGTGGGATTCGAACCCACGCCTCCAAAGGAGACTGCGACCTTAACGCAGCGCCTTAGACCGCTCGGCCATCCTGACTGCACATGTTATGAAAATGTACTATTTTTTCGATCCATACAGAGGATTTTGTAATGGCATGGGTTTACTCTTTGTTGTTACCTGAAGTGTCATATTAAAATGTTCCAAGTCACCAGTTTGAAAGCCATAATGATGATGAATATTGCAAATCAAAGATTTCTGAGTTATACTTACAGCTACTGAGCAACTTCTTGTAAAGATGGCATTTACAAAACTGATGTGCAGAAAAGACAGATTTCTTGTAGAGCCAAGTTCCCACACACAATTGACGTATATGCAGATGTAGACAAGAAGCAACTGTAGACAAGAAGGTAAAGATTGAATGTAAAACTAGCAGTGTCAGAAGTGGGATTCGAACCCACACCTCCAGTAGAGACTGCGACCTGAACGCAGCGCCTTAGACCACTCGGCCATCCTGACTGCACATGCTATGAAAATTTACTATTTTTTCGATCCATAGAGAGGATTTTGTAATGGAGTGTGTTTACTCGTTGTTGTTACCTAAAGCGTTAAAAGCTCAAAATGTTCCAAGTCACCAATTTCAAACCACATGGTACATGAAAATAGCAAAATACGAAACCGTGAGGTATTTATATACAGCTATTGAATGACTAATTGTGAAGATGGCATTTACAAGAAACAATGCATAGAAAACTTTCTTCTTTTAATACCAGGTTCCACCGAGATTTGAACTCGGATCGCTGGATTCAGGGTCCAGAGTGCTGACCATTACACCATGGAACCATATGATCAGGGTTAGTTTAGTTAACATTTACAAGTTCAGCTGAAGTTACGTCACACGTAACGAGCATATACACATTATTTGTTAACAATGTGTACATGATGTGGCATATGTCTCCTTCAACATGAGTGAGGACGAACTGCCCAAAAAACAAAACAAGTGAGAGATCCCTGTTCCAGGCAAGAAGATGTCACACATACAGAGGACATCAACATTAAAACAGCAGGACAAGCGTGGGATTTTTCAAATCACAGTAACGTCACATTCTCTGCAGTAGTTTTTGAACCTTTTGCCATAAAGACGTTGAGAGAAGGTCCACCAAGATTTGAACTCAGATCATTGTATTCAAAGTTCAGAGTACTGACCATGACACCATGGAACCACTGCTTAAGTCAACGTTTTGTTTACAGTTACTTCAGCAGTTGTTTTAAGTAGGCAAATACAGGAAAAGGAGGAGGTATCCACAGAGAACTCGCATTAAACGAAGAGGTACAAAATCGTTCACAACACTTTAACCGAATAGGTAGCTTGAATGAAAAGTGTTTATTGTCAGAAGTGGGATTCGAACCCACGCCTCCAAAAGAAACTGCGACCTAAACGCAGCGCCTTAGACCGCTCGGCCATCCTGACTGCACATGCTAGGAAAATTTACTATTTTTTCGATCCATACAGAGGATTTTGTAATGGAGTGTGTTTACTCTTTGTTGTTACCTGAAGTGTTAGATCAAAATGTTCCAAGTCACCAGTTTCAAAGCCAAAATGATGATGAATATTGCAAATCAAAGATTTCTGAGTTATACTTACAGCTACTGAGCAACTTCTTGTAAAGATGGCATTTACAAAACTGATGTGCAGAAAAGACAAATTTCTTGTAGAGCCAAGTTCCCACACACAATAGACATATATGCAGATGTAGACAAGAAGCAACTGCAGACAAGAAGGTAAAGATTGAATGTAAAATTAGCACTGTCAGAAGTGGGATTCGAACCCACGCCTCCAGTGGAGACTGCGACCTGAACGCAGCGCCTTAGACCGCTCGGCCATCCTGACTGCACATGCTATGAAAATTTACTATTTTTTCGATCCATACAGAGGATTTTGTAATGGAGTGTGTTTACTCTTTGTTGTTACCTAAAGCGTTAAAAGCTCAAAATGTTCCAAGTCACCAATTTCAAAACACATGGTACATGAACATAGCAAAATACGAAACTGTGAGGTACATACATACAGCTACTGAATGACTAATTGTGAAGATAGCATTTACAAGAAATGATGCATAGAAAACGTTCTTCTTTTAACACCAGGTTCCACTGAGATTTGAACTCAGATCGCTGGATTCAGAGTCCAGAGTGCTGACCATTACACCATGGAACCATATGATCAGGGTTAGTTTAGTTAACATTTACAAGTTCAGCTTAAGTTACGTCACACGTAACGAGCATACACACATTATTTGTTAACAATGTGTACATGATGTGGCATATGCCTCCTTCAACATGAGTGCGGACGAACTGCCCAAAAAACAAAACAAGTGAGAGATCCCTGTTCAAGGCAAGAAGATGTCACACATACAGAGGACATCAACATTAAAACACCAGGACAAGCGTGGGATTTTTCAAATCACATTACCGTCACATTCTCTGCAGTAGTTTTTGAACCTTATGCCATAAAGACGTTGAGAAAGGGGCCACCAAGATTTGAACTCAGATCATTGTATTCAAAGTTCAGAGTACTGACCATGACACCATGGAACCACTGCTTACATCAAAGTTTTGTTTACAGTTACTTCATTAGTTGTTTTAAGTAGGCAAATACAGGAAAAGGAGGAGGTATCCACACAGAACTCGCATTAAACGAAGAGGTACAAAATTGTTCACAACACTTTAACCGAATAGGTAGCTTGAATGAAAAGGGATTATTGTCAGAAGTGGGATTCGAACCCACGCCTCCAAGGGAGACTGCGACCTTAACGCAGCGCCTTAGACTGCTTGGCCATCTTGACTGCACATGTTAAGAAAATGTAATATTTTTTCGATCCATACAGAGGATTTTGTAATGGCGTGTGTTTACTCTTTGTTGTTACCTGAAGTGTTAGCTCAAAATGTTCCAAGTCACCAGTTTCAAAGCCATAATGATGATAAATATTGCAAATCAAAGATTTCTGAGTTATACTTACAGCTACTGAGCAACTTCTTGTAAAGATGGCATTTACAAAACTGATGTGCAGCAAAGACAGATTTCTTGTAGAGCCAAGTTCCCACACACAATTGACATATATGCAGATGTAGACAAGAAGCAACTGCAGACAAGAAGGTAAAGATTGAATGTAAAATTAGCACTGTCAGAAGTGGGATTCGAACCCACGCCTCCAATGGAGACTGCGACCTGAACGCAGCGCCTTAGACCGCTCGGCCATCCTGACTGCACATGCTGTGAAAATTTACTATTTTTTCGATCATACAGAGGATTTTGTAATGGAGTGTGTTTACTCTTTGTTGTTATCTAAAGCGTTAAAAGCTCAAAATGTTCCAAGTCACCAATTTCAAACCACATGGTACATGAAAATAGGAAAATACGAAACTGTGAGGTACATACATACAGCTACTGAATGACTAATTGTGAAGATAGAATTTACAAGAAATGATGCATAGAAAACGTTCTTCGTTTAACACCAGGTTCCACCGAGATTTGAACTCAGATCGCTGGATTCAGAGTCCAGAGTGCTGACCATTACACCATGGAACCATATGATCAGGGTTAGTTTAGTTAACATTTACAAGTTCAGCTGAAGTTACGTCACACGTAACGAGCATATACACATTATTTGTTAACAATGTGTACATGATGTGGCATATGTCTCCTTCAACATGAGTGAGGACGAACTGCCCAAAAAACAAAACAAGTGAGAGATCCCTGTTCCAGGCAAGAAGATGTCATACATACAGAGGACATCAACATTAAAACAGCAGGACAAGCGTGGGATTTTTCAAATCACAGTAACGTCACATTCTCTGCAGTAGTTTTTGAACCTTATGCCATAAAGACGTTGAGAGAGGGTCCACCAAGATTTAAACTCAGATCATTGTATTCAAAGTTCAGAGTACTGACCATGACACCATGGAACCACTGCTTACATCAATGTATTGTTTACAGTTACTTCAGTAGTTGTTTTAAGTAGGCAAATACAGGAAAAGGAGGAGGTATCCACACAGAACT